>ML103550.1:0-18372 GCA_003697995.1 Taxidea taxus jeffersonii
TCTTTTGAGGAACATCTGTACTGCATTCTGTAGTAAGTGCACCAATGTACCTTCTCACCAGTGGTGTAGGAGCATTCCCTTTTCTCCACATCCTCACCAACACTCCCTTTGATTTGTTTTCATGATCATAGACATCCTAACAAGTGCGAGGTGATACCTCGTTATGATTTTGATTTGCATTTCCCTGATGACTAGTGATGTTAAGTACCTTTCCCTATGCCTGTTGACCATATCTAAGTCTTCATTAGACAAATGTCTGTTCAGTCATTTACATTTTAAAGATTTTTTTTTTTTTTTTTTTTTTGCTATTGAGTTGTAGGAGTTCCTCATATGTTTTGGGCAGTAAACCTTTATCATTTATATGGCTTGGAGATACTTTCAGGATCCTATTCCATAGGTGGCCTATTCACTTTGTTGATTCTTTCGTTTGCTGTGTCAAAAGTTTTTCATTTGATATGATTCCACTTGCCTATTTTTGCTTTTGTTGCTTATCTCTTTTGGTGTCATCTCTAAAAATTCATTTCCAAAGCCAGTGCTAAGGAGTTTTTTCCCCCCTTCGGTTTCTCTTAGGAATTTTATGGTTTCAGGTCTTATGTTTAAATCCTTAATCCATTTTGGGGTGCTTTTTAATAGAGATGTCAGTGGAAAAGCAATATCTATAACATGACAACTATCTTTATTGAATGGACATATTAAGAAGCCTCTGCTTTGCATATATCACTGTTACTTGGCTTGATGAATGCAAAGATGAATATTAAGCAGGACTACCTGACCTGATGGATCTTTCTGAAAACTAGTAAATTAATTTTTAGAGGTTTTTCTACTCTTGATTTTCTATCTGTTACCTCTTTTTTTATGTTTATTTTCCTTTCATGTATGTGGGGTTGTAGAGAGATGATAATGTTTCACATACCTTTGGAATCTTACATTGTGTCCCAGAGTTTTACATGATGTCCATTAATAAATTCAGTGCAGAATGGAAGATACTTGAGATGTTGATCTCTGTTGAGTTTTGGGGTGGTTATACCTCTTAAGTATAAAACACGATGCAGTCATCATGTTAATGACACATGTTGTTCCTTACAACTCAAGAACTCTGTGCCTTTGACTTTAAAATAAATATCTAACTAAGGCCATTGAGGGCTTCATACTTGTCAGGTCTTTATAAATAGTTGTCTGATAAAAATTGTAAGTGAATGATAAGAGTTGACGGGCATTTATTTATTGAATGACTTATCCTCTGCTGTATCTAACTAAGGCCATTGAGGGCTTCGTACTGGGCAACTTGTCAGGTCTTTATACATAGTTGTCTGATAAAAATTGTTGTAAATGAATGATAAGAGTTGACAGGCATTTATTTATTGAATGACTTATCCTCTGCTGTATCTCTGCTGTCCACTCTCATCATGGACAGATGTACTTAAGTGGGTGCACAGAAATCAGAATAATCCACTATAGTGTGTTATTGAGGAAGAACAAAATGATCTGTTCAGACAGACCTGGGTCTGAATTCACATTCTCCTCATTTGCTGCACAATTCTTATAAATTACTTCATTCCTTTGAGGTTTAGTTTCTTCATCTATAAAATGGAGCTGATTTTATCACTTCATTGGATCATTAAGAAAATAAAAAAATGTAGTATGTAAAGTGTCTGACTTACACTGTCATGAAATCTCTATTGATTTCAGATTTGTCCTTGAGTAACTAGAGAGATCATTCCATAAACAGGTGGTAGTTGCCAGCCGTCCTTGGTGTTCCTTGGCTTATAGGTGCATCACTGTGATCTCTGCCTCAGTCTCCACTTGACTTTCTTCCCTGTGTGTCTATGTCCTCACTTTCCTCTTTTTTATAAGGGTCACAGTCATTGAATGAGGGCCCATCCTACTTCACCGTAGCCTCATCTTAACCTGATTACATCTGTGAAGCCCCTATTTCTAAGTACCGTCACGTTTACTGGTTCTGGGTGGACATAGATCTTGTGGGGACACTTTTCAAGGTAGCATAGCGTTGTAACAATTTGAATTGTCTGACTCATGAATGCATTATTGTTTTCCATGTGTTTTGTTTTCTCTAACTTCTCTCAGAAATGTCTTACAGTTTTTCACTGTGCATGTCTGAAGCATCTTTATTCATATTTATCCCAAGTATTGTAGATATTTTTCTTGGTTCTAGAAATGATATTTAAAAAATTATTTCTATTTCATTACTACTATATACAAATTTAACTGATTTTTATGATAATCTTCTTTCTTGAAATAGTGCTCAATTCACTTATTAGTTCTATTAGCTTTTTTTGTGTGGATTTTGGGATTTTCTACATATAGGATTATATCATCTTTGAATAAAAACAATTTTACTTCCTCCTTCCAAATTTGCACTTTTTGCTTGCTTTGTGATAGTAATAGGACCTTCAGTACAATGTGTAATAATAGAAGTGGCAAGAGTGGTCATCCTTATATTTGATATTGTTATGACAAAAGTTTATTTTATCATCTATATTAGCAGTAAGTTTTTGATAGATGCCCTTTATTAGAATTGTGGAAGGCCATTTCTATTGCAAGCTGGCTGAGAGGTTTTTTTTATTGTTTTGTTTTTTAAATTAGGAATGGGTATTGGATTTTGGCGAATGCTTTTTCTATATCTATTAAGATAACTATATTTTTTTCATTTTTTGTTTGTTAAAATCGCAAATGATATTGATTCATTTTTGAATGTCAAATTAACCTTTCATTGCTGGGATAAACCCTATTTGGTCATGCTATAGTAATATATATTATATATATATGTAGTAATATAGTAATATATTCTAATATTAATGCCAACATTCCAAATTTCTTTGGGTTAATGTTAATACGATGTATATCTGTCTCTTTTTCACTTTTAATATATTTGTTTCTTTATATTTAATAGTGTGTACTGTGACTTTCAAAAAATCTATATAATCTCTGCTTTTTCAAGTTTTTAGATAATTTAAATTTAATGCAGTTGTTAATATGATTTTGCTTAAATTGATCATCTTGATATTTGCTTTCTATTGTCTCACCTGGATTTTGTTCCATTTTCTCCCCTTCTTTCTTTTGGACTAACTTATTTTTTTATAACTCTATATTTATCTGTATTATAATTCTATTTTATCTGTATTATTGACTTACTGGGTATAACTATATATTATAGTAGGTGCTTTTGGTTTTATGTTATACATTTTAACTCATCACATTCTATTTTCAGGTAAAATTATACCACTTTACACTATTCAGGTAAAATTATACCACTTTTCTACAGTACACATCTTTTTCTTGTCTCCTGACTTTTGCAATATTAGTGTCATGCATTTTACTTTTATAAATGTTTAAATGTTACTTTTATAAATGTTTAAACAATGCACTATCTTATATTACTTTTGTTTAAACATTTAATGTTTAAACATTTAATTATTTTTAAAAGAGCAATATGATCTCCCATTTTGTTATCATTTTTGATGTTCTCTATTTCTTTGTGTAGATTTTAATTTTCATTTGATGTAAATTTTCTTTTCTGACTGAAGGATTTCCTTTAACATTTATTGTCGTAGTGCTGTGCTGGTGATGAATTTTAGTTTTTATATATCTACTTAAGTCTTTATTTTATCTTCATTTTTGAAAGATATTTTCACTCAGTGTAGAATTCTGTATTGACAGATGTTGTTTCATATGTTTTTTTTTTTTTGCTTGCATTGTCTCCAGCCAAGAAATTAGCTGTTATGATTATTGTTTCTTTGTATGTAATAAGACTTTTTTTACTCCTTCTAGGTACTTTTAATATATATTTCTTTGTCACTGATTTTGAGCAATTTGATTATGATGCACCTTTGCATATTTTCTTTGGCTTATTGTGCTTGAGGTTTCATTCTTTTTTTGGGGGGGCCGGGGGGTATGTGTTTATGTATTTGTGTGTGTGCCCCATGCCCAGTATGGGGCTCAAAGTCAAGAAGAGTCAGATACTCTACCAACTGAGCCAGCTAGGCACCCCTGTGCTTGAGATTTTTTAGCCTCTTGATCAAAGTTTACAGTTTTCATCAAATTAAAAAAAAATTATAGCCATTATTTCTTTATTTTTTTCTGCCACCTCCATCACCCCCAAAACCCAGGGACTCCAATTATAAAACTCATTTTTATAATTGGGTTTAAAATGGGTTTATAAAAACCCATTTAAAAACTCTTCCTTTCATTTTGGATAGTTTTATTGCTATGTATTCAGGTTTACTAATCTTTTCTGTAGTATCTAATCTGCTCTTAATCTTATCTAGTCTATTTTCAACTCCCACATTGTATTTTTACCTCTAAAGATTTGATTTGGTTCTATCTATATCTATCTTTTTCTCTTCTCTACTTAAATTTCTTTTTTTTTTTTTTAAGATTTTATTTATTTATTTGACAGACAAGAGATCACAAGGCAGAAAGAGAGAGAGGAGGAAGCAGGCTCCCTGCTGAGCAGACCAGGACCCTGAGATCACAACACGAGCTGAAGGCAGAGGCCTTAACCCACTGAGCCACCCAGGCGCCCCTCTACTTAAATTTCTTAATGTATGTTATATATAGTTGTAATAACTATTTTAAAGTCTTTCTCCTCTAATTCCAACACATGCTTCAGTTTAGGGTCATTTTTGTTTGATTATAGTTTTTTTCTTTATTATAGGTTATATTTTGCTTCTTTCTCTCTCTCTCTTTCTCACTTTTTTGGATCTGGCAACTTGTTATTAGAATCCATATGTTATAAGTTTTACCTTGTTTGGTGTTGTATACTTTTTTATCTTATAAATATTTTTGTCCTTTGTCCTAGAATACATTTAAGTTATTTAGAAAAGTTTGCATTTAAGATTTGTTAGAACTGGAGTAGTGCTCAGTCTGAGGAGAATTATATCCCACTACTGAGGGAAGACCCTTCTGTATGGTCTACCTGAAGCTCATTAAATCATGAAGTTTTCCATTCTGGCTGGGAACAGGCTCTATTCCTGACCTTGTATGAGTTTTGGGAACTGTCACTTTTACTTCTTTTGAGAGACTTTCCTCAGCTTCAAGTAGTTCCCTCATGTATATTTTCTGATTATTATTCAGCTGAACACTGAAGAATCCCTTTATAAATGTTAGAAATTCTTTCTCCATGCAACTTTTCTTCTCTCTAGTGCACTGTCTTAAGACCTATAATTATATAGTTCACAGACTTTTACTTCTGTCAGCTCATGTTAGAGGGCTCACTGTGCTCTGCTTGGATTCCCCCTACCTGCACCATGATCTGAAATTTTCTTAACAAAATAAGCTGGAACAGCTATAGGGATCACCTGTCTTTCAGTGAGCACTGTCCTTCATCCACTGTCCAATGTCATGAAAACAATTTTAAAAATCAGTTATCATTTTTTATTGTTTTAGGCAGGAATATACATCTGGTCAGAAGAAGAAATTTTCATTTGTCTTGAAGTTTTTCCTAAACATTGTATACATTTTTAAAAACTTCTCTATGCTTATATCTCATCTCTTCAAAAAGGTGATAGACTCCTCTAGGTTAGGGGATTCATCTTTACCATGGGTACATTCCCTGTAACACCATGCACTTTGCTGTAAACTTAGAGTTCCTGGTACAAGGGATAAAGACAGCATAGGGATTACTTTCATTGTTCTTTCTCCATGTTTGTCTCATGACATTTAATAATATCATCTTGAGTTTACTCGGTTGTTATCTTTGTTCCTCTGAAGGAAGAGAAGGGCTGGATGAGTCTGGCTTTGAGTGAAAGTAGGTGTTCCAGGGCCTGGAAACCCGATTTGAATTAAGTCAACAACCAGGTAGAAATTTGAAGCCTATGAGTACCTTGCTGGCTCAGTCAGTGGGCCATGTGCCTCTTGATCTTGAGGTTGTGAGTTCGACCGTCACATTCTACATAGAGATTACTTAAAAAAATGTAAATAGAAAAATATATGGTGCCTTTAAAAAAAAAAAAAGAAAGAAAAGTTAAAGCCCAAATATTGGGAGGAAAGCCATGAGAAGGAAATATAGAAAAGTCCAGTGACTGGGACTTCAATGAGGAGCCAAGAATATGGAAGCTGGGACCAGGATAAAGAGGAAAAATCAAGTCCTGCAAATATCCTAGGTATGTATTGGGGGTAGGTGGCCTCTCCATTTGAATACTTTAAAAAATGATCTGGTATGAATATGGTGAAAAGGTGAGTGAATCTGGCACAAAGAGACAGAAGTGTGATGGAAAATCATAGAAAGCACATTAACTGCAGCCAGTTCCTCTTGGGATTGTTAGTGTGGCTCTAATCACGGCATTAGCTGTATAAACCCTGCCATCCTGTTTATTCACAGTGGTTTCCCGGCTTTGTTGCTTTATAACTAGGATATATGTAAACATAATAAGTACTCACACAAAACATCTGTCTTAAAATTGGTTTAGTTTCTCATAAGGAAGCCAGAAATTCTGATATGATCATAATAAAAATCATGCTGTTTGTAATGCTAAGGGCTTTTCATTACCTTAGCAAGGTTTTAAATGAGTAATAAGTTTACAATTCAAACAGAATATTGTAAGGTAATATCTCAAAACACTTCATATTTATTTGCTCTTTGTTCAGATACTATGGCTTCTAGGTATAGCAGTGTCTGATAGGCTTTACTCAATATAACCATAAATTTCTGTGGTTCCTACCCTCCCATCAACATAACAGCCAGATAAGAATTCCTGAAGATCATTTAAAATAAGGGTTGAACTATGTCCTGGTACTATGATGAAGGCCATGCAGTATATTATCATATTTAATACTTACAGTCAAGCAGATACTATTTTCCTTTTCATTTTCTAAAGGAAACTCCAGTTTGCGGAGTTTAAGTATCTTGTCCAAAATTGCTGTTATCAAGGGTTTCAAAGTCAGGTCTTTGACTTTGAAATTCTTTTTTTTTTTTTTTTTTAATTTTATTATTTATTTGACAGACAGAGTGACTTTGAAATTCTTAATCACTGTCCTGCATGGTTCTCCTTTGTCTCTTTTTGTCTTTTTTGTTTATAGAGGTCTGAGCTACAAATTCAACAGGTTTCACATTGCCTTGACTTATCATTATCTCATTTAGTCAAAAGGTGCTATAGAGGGAATGTTGGTGTTCTCCACAAATTCATATATTGGAACCTAATCCCCAATGTGATAGTATTTGGAGGTGGGGCCTTTGGGAGGTGATTAGGTCATGAGGATGGAGCCCTCATCAGTGGAACTAATGACCTTATAAAAGACACCCCAGAGGGATCACTTGTTTCTTCCACCACATGAGGGCACAGCAGGAAGATAACTATCTGTGAACCAGGAAACAGACTCTTCCTAGATGTCAAATCTGCTGGCACCTTGATCTTGGACTTTCCAGCATCCAGAGTAATGAGAAATAAATGTTAGCTGTTTAAGCCACCCGGTGTGTGGTATTTTGTTATAGCAGCCTGTAAGGCCCAAGACACAAGGCCATTCTAGAATATGTTCTTGAAATTCAATAGGCTAGGGTTTACTTGAATTAGGAGTCTTTCTGGTACTCCTTGGTACCACCTTAAAAACATACTTTAGGATGATATGGCAAATTGATTCTTAAAAATTTATGGAACAGAATAGGTTTACTTTATTTTTGCCACTGTGAGGTTCAGATTAATTTTCCTTCTGCTGGAACCCAGCGCAAACCAACTTTTAATGGTTTGTTGGGAGGGAGTAAACTTCCTGGGGACATTGTGTGCATTGTCTCGCAATGACTGATGGGGGCAGCAGAGAGCTTTCCAAGTGAACATGACAGGCCAGGTAAGAAAAACTTTCCTAGGGAATATTTGGAGTGAGAGGTTAAGAGAAGGGTGAGTGGTGGTGTGAGGCTAATCAGCAATCATGAAAGGCGGGAGAAAGAGGAATACAGTAGCTAGGTCAGTTATGAGATTCAGAGAAATTGCCGGTTGGAGTTGAGGATAATAAACAGTTGAATAGGAAAAAAAATTATCTGCAGATGCAGATCTTTCTATGAAGCCTCAAGCTATGAAGAGCTCTAATTATGTTTTTAAATAATTTTAGGTGGTACCCGTCAAAATCTCACATACTTTATATTTGTTATTGCTATATTTGTTATCATTATTTTATTGTATTTATTTGTTATTATATGTGTTATATTTATATTTGTAATTAAATTCTCATAAGGATCTCATAACTCCTCATAAAAATCCGATGGAGGCTATTACCCAAAAACTACAAGAAAAGAAATTGAACAAGTTCAGAAAATTTGGGGGTAGATCTCAAGGCTGATCTAATCTCAAATCTTGGGCTTTCTCCCTTAAATTCTCAACATTTTTACCATTTTCTTTTAGTAAGAGATTATTTCTGTGCCTAGGAAATTTGAAGAAAGAAAATCAATGCAGTGATATTTTTAAAAGCCCAAATTCCCTTTTAAAATCTATTTTTGTCTAAGAAATATTCCTTAGAATGTATTTATTGGAATAAAATCTTCCCTTGGAGACTCAAGGTATACCATTACAATAATTTAATTACCAAATTATCTGAGGGTGATAACAGAACAGTAGATACTACACTAGGGAGTCCCTCATTGCAGAGGTGTATATGACATTGTGAGCTTTAGTTATTCAGAGTTGTTGTCATCTCGTCTCAGAAGCTGGTATGTTACCACATATATCTGACTTATGCTGAGATTGGAAAATGAAACAGCTGATATATGCTCAGATTGTTATAGACTACAATAATCTAAATACATTGGTTGGTATGTAAAAATTCTAAGATAATTGGAAATTAAAATTTAGAAGTTAATTTTACATTATAATTTTAGAGGAAGCCTAGCATTGTGGAACCGGTATTTTCTTTGTGTTTGATTGAAAAGGTGAAATCAGCAAAATCTACAAGAGCAAAAGTAAAAGGTGATCATAGTGTTGGTATAACCACAGAACATCCTTCAGGATGCTCATCCTAATCTCAGCATAGCCTACACGAAGATGAAAAATGTGTGGATAAAATGAATGTGTCAAAGAACTGTCTTTACTGGTTTAGTTGTGTATGGGGCTACAAATAACAGAATTCTGTTTTCTCAGATGTGTCAGCTTCATGCATGCATTGTAGAACTCTGCTTAGGCTAGCACATTTTGCTTAGATTAAGGATATGGAAAATTGCTGGTTAGTCTCTTTAAGACTAAGATGGCCTCCATGATTTCTGCCTGTTAGTGTTCACACCTTTGTGTAATCCCCTTCCCTGATTATAGATGGACCTGCGACTTATTTCTAACCAATAGAATATGGCAAAGGTAATGAAATATGACTCATAGGATTATGTCACATTATATGAGAATCTGTCTTGCTTGAGAACTTCCTTATTAACTTGATGAAATAAGCAGCCATGTTGGGAAAGTCTGTGTGGTAAGGAACTTAGGGCATTTCCCTTCCAGTGGCCAATAAGAAGCCTGACCCTCAGTTCTACAGCTGCAAGAAAATTAGTTCCACCAATAACCTGAGTGAGTTTGGAAGTAGATTATCCCCTAGTCGGATTTAGATGAGAATACTGTTCAGCTGACCAGTTGGTTGTCGCTTCAGAAGAACCTAAGAAGAGGACCCGGCTAAGATGTACCCAGGTACCCAGACCCCAGAAACTGAGAAAATAAAATGTGTTGTTTTAGGCTGCTAAATTTGTGGTAATTTGTTGTAGAGCAATATGTAACTAATAGATACTCCATCTAGCTAACGTTACCCCAACTCTCCCCTGATTACTCTCCTATATTGCTTTGTTAAATCTTTCTTAAAATCTGACACAATAGTTGTCTACATTTAAGTATCCATCTCCCTTCCCTTGATTCTCTTACTAACTTTGTAACCTCCAACAAGTCACTTGAATCTTCTGTAGCTCAGTTTCCTCATCTGTAAACTGGGATTCATCATACCTGTGTCCCCACTGTTGTGAGACTTAACTAGGCTTGTGTTTGAAAAAAGCCCTGGGTTTTGTTTCAACTCTCGTCTATCTTGACTGCTCTTGAACAGCTTTAACTTTCATTATACCTTGCCGTGTATGCCTTAGGTCCTGATCATATCAGGCCATGAAGTCTTGCCCTATACCCTGGATTCTTCATTTCTTGTCTACCTGGCTTTCCTGGTAGACAACAGTGCTTATTTACCTCTGTTTGATTTATTGTGGCCCATGGGTGCTCTCATTAAACAGGAAGGATAGTGGTGGCCACCAGCTTTTAGAGAATGAGAATTTTGAAGCTGGTAATTTTCAGAGTGCTTTGGTGCTCTTGCAATAGGCTTCTCTCCAAGCAATAAATAGAATGTTCAATTACCCTTCCTGTAGTATGGAGTCCACATGAGCATATTTGTGCTCTTAATTAGCTATAGAATGAATTGTGAGTCTGGGCTACTTCAGAGAGTTGGGAGGAGATCCAAAGCACCTACCAAATGAAAATAGGTTCCCAGATACTTGTGGTTGCTCATCTGCGCACCAGTTCCTTAGAGTCCCAAAGTGCTGCCTCTGTCTTCACCACTTCCATAGATAAATGCCCGGCTTCTAGGTTTGTTTCTTTGGACATAAATCCCTAGTTCTTTGACAAAATGGAAGAAATGTCTCAGAATTGTAGAAAATTGTTGACTAAAGGAGCTTAGTCTAATAACAGTAATGATAGCTAGCATTTCTGAATAGTTACACTGTATTATGGACTGTACAGAGTGCTTGATATATAGTGTCTTGTTTAATGTGATCTAACTCCTTCATTTTACAGATGGAAAAATTTGGTTGTTAACTTTCAAAATGGTAACTTTTACTGTGAGTATGGGCTCTACTTCATCATAGTGCTTCAGTAGGAATAATTGAACACATAAATTGCATTTTTATGAGTTTAAAAGTTGGCAGTGTAGTCTAATGGGTAGAAGCCCTGGTCTTTGGGTGATACAAATCTGGGCTTAAATTCTGCTACTCACCAGCTGTGTGATATTGGATAAATTACTTAACCCTTCTGAATCACTATTTCTTCATCCGTACCACAGAGATTATAATTTTACATTGGACTGTTGTAAGAAAGAAAATCAAGAATATAGAATTTATACTATCTTGCATGGACGTGTGCAGTAAATGATAGCTATTATTGTATGTGTTTTTATATCAATTAAATTTGTGTCAGAATTATCATTATTATAACCAAAATTTTATCTTTCAATATTATCTTATTATTCACATTTTGCAAGTGAGGAAGTCACAGATAAAAAGGTAAATGCTGGTCACTTGTTCTGTAACGTTAGATAAGAGCTTTGACTTAGATTGAGGTATACGGACTCTGGGTGTCAAGCTCGTTTCTGTTCTGTACTGCTCTTTCTTTACACCAACTGCTCCTTTCATTCAACTGAGAACTTAGTTTCCTGCTTAAGCTATAATGCCTTCAGGAATCTCAGGGCAGGAATCTTGCATCACCAGACCAACACAGTAGGCCTTCAACAGATACATGTTTAGTTTATAAGAACAAGTGAACACATATTTCTAAGGAACATGAACCCTGAGTAGGGCTTAAGTCATTTGTCCCTCAAACTGAATCTCAAAGGTAAAAGAAAGAGAGGGATCACAGAAGGGCAAACTGCCGGATCAGCCATCCAGAGATCCAAGAGAGGGTATCATTGCTGGATAATTACCTTATGGAGGTAATTCTGTAAGTCCACTATCCATATGTTAGCCTAAGATGATATGTATTCATGAACTGTATTTTTCCTCCTTGCTCTCTGCCTCCTTGAGCATGGTTCTGGAATTTTGTGGTCATTAGAATATGGTGCTTCATTGGTTAAGGTATTCATTTAATGGGTATGTATTTGGCTCCTAATATGTGTCAGGTGCTGTATTAGATCCGATGCAAAAATCAGTAAAACCAAGTCTTTCCTTATGGAACTTATGGTAGGTAAGAAAGATGAATTTGTTGAATAGAAAAACATAATTGCAATAACTGACTGTTGAGATTGAGGGAAGATCAAGTTGTTCTTAGAACAAGTAGTATGGAGACCTTGATCATCAAGACTGGGAGGCTCAAAGAAGACTTCCTGGAAGAAATGATAAGTGATCTAAGTCTCAAAGGAGTTAACCAGGCAAAGAATAAGAAGGAAAGATGTCTATTAATTACCACATGCTGCAGACATGGGGGGCATTTTGGGAAATGCAGGTAATTCAGAGGACAACTCATTTGGAGAGTGCCAAGGCAATAAATATAACTGGCAAAGTAATTATGGCCAGATCTTGAGGACCTTGTAAACCACTGGAAGGATTTTTGAGTATGGCCTAAAGGCATGTGGAAACCATTGAAGATTTTTGAGCAAGGAAATGGCATAATTATGTTTAGAAACATGAGTCTAGTCATTTGTGCAGAATAAGACCCAGAGGCTAGTGCTGGAGGCTATGGGGAATCAAGTGAGAAATCATAGTGAGGACTTGGTGACCAATACTACAGGTCAGAGGAAGAAAGGAGGAATCTAGGGAGGACTCCTAGATTTTGATTTGGGTGACTGGGAAATGGAGGTATAATTCACTAAGGTGTAATTCACTAATTCATTAAGGAATGTTCTGTACTGATGTAAAGAAATAGCAGTATAGAACAGGGAGAGCTTGGATGTGAGGATATAATGGGAAGAGAAAAAGAATGGCAGAGGAGACTCTAAGGAAGCAATGGTGTCATTAAAGCCAAAGTTGGAGAAAATGATGAGATTAGGGGATAATGTATAGCAACAAATGAGAAATGGAGAGAGAAAGAGAAAGTAAAATAAGTACTGAAAAGTGTTTATTGAATTTAATAATACATCAGCCACTAGTGACTGTGGTAAAAAACAGTTTTGGAGAAGAGCTGGAAGCCAAGAAAAGATGGTTATATATTTACATCTGGAGGGAAATGAGCCAGAGGATGGCATGGAAGTCATATTCAATTTTTCCTTCCTTTGGGCACATGATAGGATTTCTCTTTCTCACACCCTTTGAAGTTAGAGCTATGTGACTTGGTATTACTAATGAAATGTAAGCAGATGTGACATTGTCACTTTGGGCTGGAAACCAAAACTGGTGTGCAATTTTCTACCTTTCCTTTCCCTGTCTCAGTGATTTGGAAAGCATATGCCAAGGTAAATCTTCCATTAGCCTATGTACTTGGAAGACTGCGATGAATACCACCCTCCAGGTGATCCACATTGAGTGTATAACTTGAGCCGAAGGTGAGGAACTTCGTTAATGTTGATTTTTCCATCTCTTGCATTTTACATTGTATTCATCTCCGTGTCCACTGGTTTCTTTGTAGAATTAGTGTTAGAATATAGACCACTTTGTACATTTCTACATTCAAACATCCAGAATAGACTGGCTAGAGGCTCTGTGTCCCAGTTCCAAGTTCCCATAAGAAAGAATTTGATTGGCCATGTTTGGGTCAGGTGATCACTTCTAGTTCTAAGGAGCTTTACCATGACATGGCAGGGAAAGAGATATACCATGATACTTAAGTTGTGAGGTGAGTAAGTTCTACAAGAGGAGACTGAAGGTTTTGGAGGGGGGCGGTGGAGAGTGGGGTGAACCTGGTGGTAGGTATTATGGAGGGCATGTATTGCATGGAGCACTGGGTGTGGTGCATAAACAATGAATTTTGGAACATTGAAAAAAAATAAAATTAAAAAAAGAAAAGAAGAAGTATTCGTGGAATAGATGGTACCTTTGACATCTCTAAGCATAGTTGTGAGACTTCAGTGACTATATCTTGTGTGGAATTAAAGGCACTGGTTGACTTCAACTAGCAGTCTGTGGCATTGCCTAACTAAAGGTCAGGCAGAAAGTCCTTAGACTTCCAACCAATTCTCAATTCCCAGGATTTTGGGTGGAGTGAGGAGGGAATAGGAGGAAGCTATAAACCTTTCTCTGTGATATGCAAAACCATCAGACCAGAGGATTGATGCCAACAACAAATAAAAGGTATAACCTATGAAAGCAGAAAGCCCAGCAGAAAGCAGGTAGCTGACGATGACCACACTTGCAGATAAGAGGAAGCATACCAAATAAGATTATTTTCCTCCTCTGAGGGCAGTGTCATGGACTTCTTGGGAAAGAGGTGTTCAGTAGAAGGCAGACCCCAAAATGGAAAGGTCTTCAACCCAGACAGCACTGAAATCATGCTGGGGATTCCTTATTGTGAAGCACTATTAACTTTAAACCAATATGATTTTTTGGTGTCATGATACCAAATTTCTTGCTTGGTTAAAAAGCTAAGTGAAAGAAATCCTTTCAAAAAATGTCCTTTTTGCATGTTGTAGCTGAAAAGTTTGCAAGTAGGCAGCTTGTGAAAGCTGATTTGGTTTCCGGTGGGGATGTTTTCTGGGATTCCAAATGGGATCTTGGACTGAAAGAAATATGATGAACTTGGAAAGTAACTGGAATGCTTAGTTCTCTAAGTATTTCTGACACTAGGGTTTTGTTGCCATTTGTACAACAGAACAACTTCTTATTCGCCTTGAGAAGTGGATACCATGAAGGGGAAGAAAAGTGAAGCTCTCACCAGTGAGCTGATATTATGAAATCTGAGGGTTTTTTTATGTTCCAAGCCAGCCAGGAGCAGAATTAATTTGCAGGCCTCTGACAGTCTTGCAGTCATAATCAGCACTGCAGGCTTAGGATCAAAGCCAAGTGGGCAATAGACAATGTCCTTCCTCAGAGCTCCATCTGCCCACTATGAGACCCAAACTCTTTCTCTGGCCTCTTAGCTCTCAGTCCTGCCTGAAATGTGAATTTATGGCTTCTGCTTGTTCCCACTCTCAGCAGAGTATACCCTCAATAGTTGGTTGATTAGCTGTAGTGGGGGATAAATGTCTTTCTAAGTCTGTGCTAACGATTGCCATCTACAGGACAGGATCCCCTTCTGACCTAGACCTAAGGTGTTTCCCCAGTGGTATCTTGATGTTGTCCAGACATACTACCTGCGACTGCAGGCTGGTATAGATTTTTTATAATCAGGGCAATCACTGCAGTGTATTTGGAGACTAGCAGGGGCTACAAAGGGTGATAAAAGGATTTTAAGCTTTTGGCAGTAGAAAATGCCAGGTAAATTCAAGCTTCTACTTCGCTTTGCTAAGATTGGGAGTTGGCACCTGCTGGGCATTCTTGGAAAGCAGCCCCACTAGAGCAGATGGGTCATGTGATCCTGAGCCGCCATATTCAGAGAAGTCCTAGGCTCTGTTCCATGAATACCACTGACTGGCTTTTGCCATTGCAGTTATTGTTTTTCTGAACTATAATATGTATGGTCTTGTTATCTATTGTATACAAGTGAACCTTCTCTTTCCAGCAAAGATGCAACCTCCTAGATGGAAAGAAGCATGATTTTTATTTTTAGAGTTTTCTACAATGCCTAATAGAGGGTATGGAAGGATTCAGAATACAGGACACATATGAGAAATTTTCTCTCTGAGGCAGACTTAGTTTCAAAATGCTGTTTTCATATGTTTTCGATCTACTTAATTTGACTTAACTCCTTTCCTTCTTTCCTTTCCTTTCCTTCTCTTCTCTTTTCTTTCTTTCTTTCTTTATAAAAGATTTTATTGATTGATTGATTGATTGGTCAGAGAGAGAGAGAGAGAGCAAGCACACACAAGCAGGCAGACTGGCAGGCACAGGTAGAGAGAGAGGCAGGCTCCCTACTGAGCAAGGAGCCTGATGTGGGACTCAATCCCAGGACCCTGGGATCACGACCTGAACCAAAGGCAGCGGCTTAACCGACTTAGCCACCCAGGCGTCTCAACTCTTTTCTTTTGAACCTGGACTTTACATTTGTTCACCTGCTCCAGATTTTGTAGCTATTTTGGTCCTGTGTGATGCCTAATCTGATGCTGGGGACCTGGATATATCCATAAACTGTTATTTTCCAAACATATCCCTCAAGGCCCTAAAACAAAGAGGACCAGAAGGGCTGCCGAGCAAGGTGAGAAGTGCCCTGCACCTGTCTGGGTTTTGAGCAGGTGGAATGGTGACCAGTGAGGCAGCAAGTCACATGAGTGCACCAGGCCCTAGGGCTTCCTGAGGAGAGTTAGAGCTTAAACAGAGAACCATTAGAAACCCTGAGGCCAGCTGTCCTTAAACTACTCTAGGGATGCTTTCAGTATTTTAGGAGGAGGGAGAATTTTCTAGGAGGTAATAAGTTTGCCACTCACAGATGGAAGCAATTCCCTAAACCAAACTTTGAAAAAAAATTCTGGTGATTTATCAGCTTAATAACAGCTTCTTTCTATCAGCCCAATTCTAGAAAGCTGGATGAGATTTTGACTGCTGGTTTAGGATATATGCACAATGCCCAGTTTTGGCGAAATAAAAAAACCACAAAGAAATGGTGCTATGTATTGTCATCATTATTATTATTGTTGTCATTATTATTTATTGAAAAGCATTTAGACAATAGCTGTTTATCAGGAGAGTCCTAGAAGGCCAACTTTTCCATGACAAGGGACCCAAGTAATTTGAATATCCAAATCAGATCTTAACTCTGATACCTGGGCTGCCTTTAGCATTACATTTCCAAAAGGCAAAATGGCAACCTTCCTAAAAACCATTCATCTCTGTCAAATTAGTTTATCAGATTAGCCAGCAGAGAGCTAGTCTGGCCCACTTCCTGCTGCTCCAGGCTGCCTGGAGGCAAGACTGAGACTAGTAGAAGACTAGATGGGCTTGATCAGAGATAGTTTATTGAAGTTTCTTTGCTTGGGATGGAAGGCAGGAAGTCTTGTGTTAAAAACAACAACAACAACAACAGAGAGTTGCCTGGCGTTGGGCCAGTTTGGTCATTTCAATTAAAAGAAGTGCTCAAATTGGCCAGGCAGGTTGCAAAGCACCAGGAAATATAGGCAAAATAGTTTAAAATGTGTGCTTGTTAGGATTATCTAGAACACATGATCTTGAAGCCTGATTCTGCCGAAATACCAACATGTAACTCATAGAATTATAAACAGGACTCATTGAAATGCATGCGTTCCTCCTCCCTCTGCCCATTACTAGTTTACTAGTTTACCCTGGAGGTGGGGAGGGGGAGGAGAGCATCAACTTGCAATTGCAAAAAGCACACCGGAATTTCAAAAAGCCATGGCTGTTCAATTCTCTCCATCTTCTCTCTCACTAACTCCTTATCATCTTAATTTCATGGGTCAGATATTAGGATGAGCCTGAATCGCAGGTTCTGCTGAGAAGGAAATGCATAAACGAATAATATTTTTTACTGCTTAATATTTACTGAATCCATCTAATTCTAATTACAATATTGTGTTTCATCTCCTACAAGATTGCTCTTGCACACAGAGTGAGATGACCTGTGACGTATGCTGCCATGATTATCAGGGGTTCCTTGTAGTTATCATTGTTGATTTAAAATCCTAGCAAACTGCACCACGCAGAAATCTGAAATCAAACGAGCATCCAGTGACAATGTACCTTTCTACTCGATTAAAAAAGGTCCCTATGAAATCCAGTGTAATTCTTTTCTGCAACGGCCTTCATTTGCTGCTAAATGGACTGGCACACACAAAAATACAATATATAACATTTTTAATAGTGGGAGTGTGAGATCATCTGGTATGCACTATTTCGGGGTGTGTGTGTGTGTGTGTACATAATATATTGAAACATACTTTTCTATGTATTATTTTGAGTAGATTTTTGCTGGTACATTGAGAATGAAGAGTGAGAGGAATTGTGTAAGTGTATATAGTAGGCACTCAAGGTAAGTTTGCTTGAGCTAAATCAGAGGCTCTGTGTGCCTGTGACAGAATGGCAGGGTGAGGGTCTATGTTCCAAAGGCTGGTTTTTCTGAGAAGTCACAGAGGGGCAAGCTGTTTCCTTCTTAGTTCCCACCTCCCCAGCCTTTAACAACCAGGACGTTTCTGATCTTAATTCTCTGAATCTTTAATGCTATTCTTTGTCTGCTGGCAACTTGAGAAAACCACCTGAAAAAATGGGGCAGAGATAAATTTTCTAAAAGGCAAAGGAAGAGAAAGAGAAGAGGAACAGAAACTGGGTAAGATACATATTTTTCCCCATAATGTAGCTTACAGGCACATAGGAAAATTTAGTTGTAAAGGCCTTTTTTTTTGTTTCTGAATAAGACAACTAAAAGACTGAGCTTTCTAAACCAATAAATACGTATATCAAATTCTTATCATCCTCCTTTACAGGAAACTACCTGAGTCCCATCAGAAAAGACACAATGATTGGATATGCACCTTCCATTTTGGAGAAAAATGAATTAAATGAATGCCTTTGATGCTGTGTAACCCACTCACTTTTTGAAAAAAATGATAAAAAGCATTTTAATCCTTACACATACATGTGTACACACATGCACACACTCACACAGA
>ML103550.1:18772-33382 GCA_003697995.1 Taxidea taxus jeffersonii
GGTCTGTCTCCCCCTCCAGTTTCCCCCAACTCACTTCTCTCCTTCTCCCAATGTCCGTGTTATTCCTTATGCTCCACAAGTAAGTGAAGCCATATGATAATAGGCTCTGCTTGATTTATTTCACTCAGTATAATCTCTTCCAGTCCTGTCTATGTTGATACAAAAGTTGGGTATTCATCCTTTCTGATAGAGGCATAATACTCCATTGTATATATGGACCATATCTTCTTTATCCATTTGTCCACTGAAGGGCATCTTGGCCCTTTCCACAGTTTGGCGACTATGGCCATTGTTGCTATGAACATTGAGGTACAGATGGCCCTTCTTTTCACTACATCAGTATCTTTGGGGTAAATACCTAGTAGTGCAATTCCAGGATCATAGGGTATTTTTAATTTCTTAAGGAATCTCCACACTGTTATCCAAAGTGGCTGCACCAGCTTGCATTCCCACCAACAGTATGAGGCTTCCCCTTTCTCCACATCCTCTCCAACACATGTTGTTTCCTGTCTTGTTAATTTTGGCCATTCTAACTGGTATAAGGTGGTATGTCAGCATGGTTTTGATTTGAATCTCCCTGATGGCTAATGATGATGAACATTTTTTCATGTGTCTGTTAGCCATTTGTATATCTTCTTTGGAGAAGCATCTATTCATGTCTTCTGCCCATTTTTTGATGTGATTATCTGTTTTGTGTGGGTTGAGTTTGAGGAGTTCTTTATAGATCTTGGATATCAGCCCTTTGTCTGTAGTGTCATTTGCGAATATCTTCTCCCATCCTGTGGGTTGCCTCTTTGTTTTGTTGACTGTTTTGTTTGCTGTGCAGAAGCTTTTGATCTTGATGAAGTCCCAAAAGTTCATTTTCACTTTTGTTTCCTTTACCTTTGGAGACATATCTTGAAAGAAGTTGCTGTGGGCAATGTCGAAGAGGTTATTGCCTATGTTCTCCTCTAGGATTTTGGTAGATTCCTGCCACACACTTAGGTCTTTTATGCATTTCGAGTTTATTTTTGTGCATGGTGTAAGAGAATGGTCGAGTTTCATTCTTCTACACATAGCTTTCCAATTTCCCCAGCACCATTTATTGAAGAGACTATCTTTTTCCACTGTATATTTTTTCCTAGTTTGTCAAAGATTATTTGACCATAGAATTGAGGGTCCGTATCTGGGTTCTGTACTCTGTTCCACTGGTCTTGTGTCTGTTTTTGTGCCAGTACCACACTGTCTTGGTGATCACAGCTTTGTAGTAAAGCTTGAAATCAGGCAACATGATGTCCCCAGTGTTTTCTTTTTCAATATTTCCTTAGGAATTCAGGGTCTCTTCTGGTTCCATACAAATTTTGGGATTGTTTATTCCAGCTCTTTGAAAAATGCCTATGGAATTTTGATAGGGATGGCATTGAAAATATAGATTGCTCTAGGCAGTATAGACATTTTAACACTGTTTATTCTTCTGATCCATGAGCATGGAGTGGTCTTCCATCTTTTTGTGCCTTCTTCAATTTATTTCATAAGTGTTCTGTAGTTCCTCGAGTATAGATCCTTTACCTCTTTGGTTAGGTTTATTCCCAGGTATGGTTCTTGGTGCTATAGTAAATGGAATCAATTCTCTCATTTTCCTTTCTACACTTTCATTGTTAGTGTATAAGAAAGCAACGGATTTCTGTACATTGATTTTGTATCCTGCCACATTGCTGAATTGCTGTGTGACTTCTAGTAGTTTGGGGGTGGAGTCTTTTGGGTTTTCCATATGAAGTATCATGTCATCTGTGAAGACAGAGAGTTTGACTTCTTCATTGCCAATTTGAATAACTTTTATTTCTTTTTGTTGTCTGATTGCTGTTGCTAAGACTTCTAGTACTATGTTGAAGAAGAGTGGTGAGAGTGGGCGTCCTTGTCGTGTTCCTGATCTCAAAGGGAAGGCTGTCAGCTTTTCCTCATTGAGGATGATATTCTCTGTGGGTTTTTCATAGATAGATTTTATGAAGTTGAGGAATGTTCCCTCTATTCCTATACTTTGAATCATTTTAACCAGACACGGATGCTGTATCTTGTCAAATGCTTTTTCTGCATCAATTGAGAGGACCAATTGGTTCTTCTCTCTTCTCTTACTGATTTGTTCTATCACATTGATTGATTTGCAGATGTTAAACCACCCTTGCATCCCATAGATGAATCCCACCTGGTCATGGTGGATAATCTTTTAAATATACAGTTGGATTTTATTAGCTAGGATCTTGTTGAGAATCTTGGCGTCCATATTCATCAGGGATATTGGTCTGAAATTCTCCTTTTTCGGTGGTTTCTTTTTCTGGTTTGGGAATCAGGGTAATTCTGGCTTCATAAAGAGTCTGGAAGTTTTCCTTCTGCTTCAATTTTTTGAAACAGCTTCAGGAGAATAGGTATTATTTCTTCTTTGAATGTTTGGCAGAATTCTCTAGGGAATCCATCAGGTCCTGGGCTCCTATTTTTTTGGGAAGTTTTTGATCACTGCTTTAGTCTCGTGACTAGATATTCATATATTCAGGTTGTCAATCTCTTCCTGATTCAGTTTTGGAAGTTTATAGGTTTCCAGGAATGTATCCATTTCGTCTAGGTTGCTTAACTAATTGGCATATAACTGTTGATAATAATTTCTGATGATTGTTTCTATTTCTTTGGTGTTAGGTTTTTTTTTTTTTTAAGATTTTATTTATTTATTTTTGTCAGAGAGAGAGAGAGAGAGAGAGAGAGAGTGGGAGTGAGCACAGGCAGATAGAGTGGCAGGCAGAGGCAGAGGGAGAAGCAGGCTCCCTGCCGAACAATGAGCCCGATGTGGGACTCAATCCCAGGACCCTGGGATCATGACCTGAGCCAAAGGCAGCCGCTTAACCAACTGAGCCACCCAGGCGTCCCTGGTATTAGTTTTGATCTCTCCCTTCTCATTCATAATTTTATTAATTTGGGTCCTCTCTCTTTTCTTTTGGGTTAGTTTGGCCAATGGTTTATCGGTCTTATTGATTCTTTCAAAAAACCAGCTTCTAGTTTCATTGGTGTGTTCTACTGTATCTCTAGTTTTTATCTCATTGATCTCTGTTCTAATCTTAATTATTTCCCTTTTTGTGTGGGGTTGGCTTAATTTGTTTTTTATTCTCCAGTTCTTTTTTTTTTTAAGATTTTATTTATTTATTTGACAGGCGGAGATCACAAGTAGGTGATCACAAGTAGGAGAGGCAGGCAGAGAGAGCGGGGGCGGGGGGGGGGGAGGCACGCTCCCCGCTGAGCAGAGATCCCGATGTGGGGCTCGATCCCAGGTGCCTGGGATCATGACCTGAGCTGAAGACAGAGGCTTTAACCCACTGAGCCACCCAGGTGCCCCGTATTCTCCAGTTCTTTAAGGTGTAAAGAGAGCTGTGTAATCTGTATTTTTTTAATTTTTTGAGCGAGGCTTGGCTGGCTATGTATTTCCCCCTTAGGACCACCTTTGCTATATCCCATAGATTTTGGACCGAAGTGTCTTCATTCTCATTGGTTTCCATGAATTGTTCAAGTTCTTCTTTGATTTCCTGGTTGATCCAAACATTCTTAAGCAAGGTGGTCTTTAGCTTCCAAGTGTTTGAATTCCTTCCAATCTTAGAGAAGGAGTTTTCAAATACATATTTGTCTTATAACTGCACATGCTTATATCCCCAGATGTCTGGGACCTATTATACTGTGTTCACTATTAGAAAAATGGATGGAGTAACAAGGCTAGTTTTTATAGAAAGGACTACTAGGAGTAGAGTTATAGATGTCTAGCTATAAGGAAGTGCCATGTTCCTACAATTCTCAAGCTTGTAATGTTGTAAGTTGGTTTAAACCTCTTACTTTTTCCTTTCAAAAAAAACAATGTATTGAGTCCCATTCTTTACTTCCATACATTTGAAAAATGGTCTGTCTCATATCTGGGGTCTTTTACCTAATGTGATGCCACAGACTGCCTGGAGACCACTACCAGAGACATTAAGTATGGGTTGGAAATTTGATTGGAAAATTCCTGTGCACCTCAAGAATGAATCATAAAGCCTAGAGCATGGGCTTAGCAGCTTATGTGTCCTTTCTGCAACCTCTAAGATACGGTTACAGGTGGCTTGCACAGAAGAGACTACCTTCTCTCCTTGTTAATCTTAGCAGATGCCTCAATATTTAACAGAAGAACAAAAGCATTGGTGCTTTTGGTTGCACCAGCATACATGTTTTGAAAGTGGAATATTTAAAGCTTCTAACTAATTCAAATTGAATTTAAAGAATGCCTGCAGTATTAGGCTAGGTTAGATTGTGCTGCAGGAACAGATAAATCCTGATTTGTCTCAGTGACTGACCATGTACACATTTAGTCCTTAAAAAGCGCAACCTGCTACAGGCTTAGCAGTCCTCCCTGATACCCTGCTTCCTGGTGTGACTCACGGCTCCTGATGCCTTTCATCTTGTAGCAACTCTGCTGTTGGACATAGACTCCCTGGTTCCTGCAGCTGGGGAAGAGAATTTAGAGGGTAGTTCATGGGCCTTTCACTGCTTTAGCTCTACAATGACAGGTGTCATGTCCCAGCATAGTTTACTGGCCAGAACTAGTCACTTGGTCTCACCTGACTGCAAGGTCTCTGTGAACAAGCTCTGTTTTAGGTATTAGAGAGCAAAACTAGAGTTAATGAATGCTGTGAAAGTCAATCCCACCTATATGGAATGGTTTCAGTTATATAAAATATAATTGGCATCGATCACACGAAAATATGCATATCACAGTATAAAGAAGCAGTGCCCCTAATGTGAAATTAACAAAGCTTAATGTGAAATTAGTCATTTATTGAGACTTCAACTTCATTTTATATTGGCTACCTATAAAATTTTGGCCTCATGCAGTTTAGTGGGATTCATCCTTTTTTTTTTTTTTTTAATTTTATTTATTCATTTGAGAGAGAGAGAGAAAGCAGGAGCAGGGGGAGAGGCACAGGGAGAAGCAGACTCCCTGCTGAGCAGAGAGCCAAATGCAGGGCTCAATCCCTGGACCCTGGGATCACGACCTGAGCCGAAGGCAGAGGCTTAACCCACTGAGCCACCCAGGTGCCCCAAGTTTAATGGGATTCTAAAGCAAAATAAAACAAAACAACCCCCCCCACCAACTCCTATTTGTTAATATTGAACTGCAGCTGATTCTATGGAGGAAGCAACTTGGCATACAGAAGAACTTGCAGGATTTTAGAGAGTAAAATGGAAATCTCTTTTGAGTGGAGGCTAGGCAGATTCAGGGAGCCCCAGGAAGAAATGAGGGTTCCATAGAATTAAAGAATTTTCAGCAATGGGGGGAGGCTAGTCTCATCTCCTTTTGCCAGTTGAGTAGGTTCTTTTTTTTTTTTTTTAAAGATTTTATTTATTTATTTGTTAGAGAGAGGGAGAGAGCAAGCACAGGCAGACAGAGTGGCAGGCAGAGGCAGAGGGAGAAGCAGGCTCCCTGCCAAGCAAGGAGCCCGATGTGGGACTCGATCCCAGGACGCTGGGATCATGACCCGAGCCAAAGGCAGCTGCTTAACCAACTGAGCCACCCAGGCGTCCCTGAGTAGTTTCTTAAAAAGAAGGACCTTTGCCAGCTTTTTCTCTCCTCTGAATTATGTGTCATCCAGTTCCAAGTCCCTCAGGAAGTGTTTCCTTTCTTACCCCTTTTAGAGTTGTTTTTTCCTGAGAATAAGAGTAAAATTTGCTCATTGAAGAAAATTCAGAAAGTATAGGAAGGTTTAAAAGATGGAAATAATCAGGAGCACCTAGGTGGCTCAGTTGGTTAAGGGTCTGACTCTTGATTTCAGCTCAGGTCATGGTCTTAGAGTCATGAGATCAGGCCTCTGCACTGCTGGGTACGGAGCGGGCTTAGGATTCTCTCTCTCTCCCCAAAAAAAGGGGTGGATAATCATTGTTAGTGCCCTTGTCCAGGGCCAATCTCCATTAACATTCATTGAAACCATACCTTTCACACAACGTTAGGTTTTGCTTTGTTAATAGAGATGCTATTGCACACTTAATTTTCATAAGCATATTTTAAAAATACGGGATAACAGTTTATTTTGTGAAAATTACAAACCAATGGTATTCCACTAATATCAGTCACATGGATTGCTTCTTAGTTTAAACTATTAAAAATTGCCTTCTGATGAACAGCAGCAAATAGTAGGTAAGGCATTGACCTTACAATCCTGAACTAGACTTACAATCCTTTTGGTTGATGGAAATGTTTCATGGAGTGTCCTCTGAAAGATAAAACCTAATACCATATTTGTTTGAAGGGACAGTGAGGAAAGGTGATAATAAAATCATCTCCTGCATATCACAAAGCTTATTAAAGGAGTAGATGTTGAGCTAATTTGGAAAACCATGTTAAGGATGGAAGCACATTCCAGATTAAGAAAGATGTGAAAAGCAAGTCTATCCGTTAGTTTGGGTCGTATTATGGCTGCATAGCAAACAACCAAAAAGTTACAGCCACATGCAAAGTAAGCATTTATTTAGCTTGTCCACATGCAGATTCGCAAGGATCATTTGATCTAGGCAAGTCTTCACTAGGTGGCTCTGCTTCGGATTCCAGGAGTTGAGAGTGTCCCATGCAGGTCTGTGGGTAGACTAAGGCAGCTTTAGTCAATGTGTGCTTACCCTCCTGGCATCAGAAAGATAATGAGGACGTGATCTTCTCACGTCTCTAGCAGAGCAAGCCTCTTTCTCACCCACTGGTCAGGCCCTGACTGTATCTTGCCTGCCAACATTACAGTGGCCAAAGTAAGTCACATGCTTACACCTGAAGCAAGAGGGGGGAAAAGTGCTTTCAGACCATGGAGGTTTTGGAGAGGAGTGAATACGTCTGAACAAAATCTATACTACCACAGCAATGGGCGACTCTTTTTTTTTTTTTTTTTAAGATTTTATTTATTTATTTGACTAAGAGGGAAAGAGAGAGAGCGTTGAGCGCACAAGCAAGGAGAGCAGCAGCAGAGAGCCCGATGCAGGGCTCAATCCCAGGACCCCGGGATCATGGCCCAAGCCAAAGGCAGACACTTAACCCTCTGAGCCACCCAGGCACCCCAGCAAGAGGGAGAATCTTCTAGAACGCCTATCTTCTAGAAAAAAGGTGAAGAAGACCTCTTGAGATCTCCTTGTTTCTTTCTTTTCCATACATTTACCTAACTATGAAGAGCATGTTTCTGTGAAGAGCCTAGGCATCCTGTGAGCAAATGAGGGAGATATGGGCCCAGACTTGAACATGGAGTCCCCTAAGCAACATTTTCATAGACACAATGTCCATGTTTGTTCTCTAGGCTTTAAGGAAGAATCTGTGTTCGTTGACGCTATGTCAGGCAGTACTAACCTTATTTGCCCTTCAGGGCAGCAATCCTTAGTCCTGGCTGTACATTAGAGTCAGGGAACATTTAAAAACTACAGGGTGCCTGAGGCCCCCAAATCAGTGAACTCATAATCTGTGGGGGCTGAGGCCCCAGCATAGAAACGTTTGAGGTGCCCAGTGAAAGCACTGTGTTCAGTGTTGAGAACCACTGCTCTGGTACAACCATTTTCCCCTCTTTCCATCTATTTTCTGTTTTCCCAGCCCCAGCATCTTATTCACAGCCCTGTCTAACTCCACTCTCACCTGTCGTAGCATACTGAAACCTGTACAACCAGCTGATATTTTATCAACATTTCTTCAAGGGGGGCTACTTTAGAAAACCTATATTCTTTTTCCTCAAGAAATTGATTACATGTGATGAGCACTGGGTGTTACAAGCAACTGGTAAATTATGGAACACTACACCTGAAACTAATGATGTACTATATGTTGGCTAATTGGATTTAAATAAAAAAAGGAAAAGAAGAAAAAGAGAAATTGATTAGCTGAGCTGTACCTGAGCCCATATAAACTCAATCCAGGAAGCACATTAGAGTTACTTTGGGAGGGGATGCCGGAGTGGCTCAGTCATTACGCGGCTGCCTTGGGCTCAGGTCATTATCTCAGGGTCAGGGGATCAAGCCCTGCATAGGGCTCCTTGCTCAGTGGGGAGCCTGCTTCCCCCTCTCCACCTCCCGTGTGCTGTGTTTCTCTCCCTATCTCTCCATCATAAATAAATTAAAAAAAAAATTACTTTGCGAACTTAAAAAAAAATACCCCAAACCCACAAAATGGAATGTCTTTACCCAGCACCAAGCCCTAGAGATCCTGGCTCAGAAGTTACCCTAGCCAGTGATGATGTTTTCAAAGGGCTCAGGTAATTTTCCTATGTAGTCAGTTTTGAGAATCCTAGCACTTCGATAGGATAAGCCCATGAGCAGCCATGTAAGCAGAGAACCAACCCCAGGGTACAGAGGATGAATATTTGTATCTTTCCTGGTCCCAGGCTTCTTTGAACAATGAGAAGTATCTCTTTGGATACAGCAGAAGAGGAAATTGGGCACAGGTCATGAGAGTGATAATGAAGAGTTTGCCTGGCTGTACAGGAGTGCGTGCATATGGGAGTGATGGATAATGGGATCTGTGAGCAAGAGAAGTGGATATGAATGCTCAGGTTGTAGTCTCCACTATAAGACCAAGGGCTGGAAACCTCATTTACTGGACATTTGGGAGCTCCGCTAAGTCCCTGAGCAACACAACTCTAAGCCATCAAGTTCTTCTTTGAAATCAGCTTATTTAATCATAATTAGTGTGTCTCTGTGACTGTGTCATTCCATTGTTGCCTATGTGTGTCTAGTTTGTCTGGTATACTGAGCAAATGTGCCTCTTGGTGTATACTCATAAGAAATAATATGTTTATTCTCCAGTCCCTTTAAAAATATTTGTTGGAGCTCCCTCTTTCCTTGCCTCTGGATAAGAATCTAAGTGGCCCTTGGCTACTCCAGTTAATTCTACATCATCAGCACTATCGAAAGCCAGCTTTGTCCTCTGGACCTTTAAAATTGATTTGTCCCCTTGTTGGATGCAGAAAATATTCTTTAGAGGGAAGCCTCCCCTCCTGCTTCCAAATTACTGGGAAATATCTAATTTTAGACACCTTGGTAATGGCAAATATATTTTTGTCTGACTGGTAACTTCTGCGGCCACTAGGAACTAAGTATTGCCTATAGTTTCTGCTCAAGTCTGTTTTCCACTTGGACAGGACTTAACAACATTAAGGCTCACTCTCTGCTGCCTGGCACACTTCTGGTCCACGAGAAACACTTATGCATCTTTTGTGCCAACAAACTCTGGTAGTTCAGGCTAACCCCAACTCGGGCACCATTCTGTTGACTTGTCCTTAGTGGTTAGTCAGCTTGCCTGTGGACCATTCCATTTGCAGGAGGAAGTCAGACACCAGGCCCCTGAGCTTTGTAACTGGGGGTGGGGTTGGGGGTGGGGGTGAGTGCTCTGAGTGTTCTGTGGAAACCCCTTTCACCAGTGTGAGGTGAGGCATTTCCTTACTCTGACTCGGGGTTGGGGCAAGAGTCACCCCACACTAATGAGACTCTCCAAAAATGCCTCCCCAGAGCTGCTGAAGAAAAATGTGTTAATCACAATTAACTAAGTCACTGATGCTATTTAACCTGAATTGTTCTACTTAGAGTTACCCAGGTAAGAAGTGGTTCCATTGCAGACCACACCTGCCTTCATGACGATCGATTTGGGACTCATATTTAAAACGACTGATTGTTTTCTCTGTCCTTGGCATATTAATGCATCTTCATACTTATGGCTCATTACTCCCTCTGGCAGTCTTATGGGCCTCTTATTTCACTTCTGTTTCAGCTCTTCTGGTAAATGACTGCCTGCCTGCCCACTTCCCCCTCTCCCCCCGCCAGAGAACCCCAAAGCAAATTTCAGGTATACCACATAGCCTATATTTATAATCATGTTGCTCAAAACATACTCTCCAGGTTTCGTAAAAATCTGCCAAGCTGATTCTGCTGATGTGCTAACAGAGATATGTAAAAACATATACAAACATTTTTATTTATATAGCTACACGTAGATGCAGTTAAAAATAAATAAATATTAGGCAGTAAATTCAACGGGCTAAGGGGAAAGAGCATTTGATTGTATTGTTGGAGTAGATGGGAATTTGAATGGCATTGTTTCTCAACCCTGCTGGAGGCTGGGGGATAGTAAATTTTTCTCAAATGCCATTTAAGGCTCTGTGCCCCTTGCTATTTGTCTTGCCAGGGATATCTTAGGTCTTGATGGATTTGTTATGTGCAGTCATCATGCGTGGCTGATGGTTCCACCTCTGTGACCATCCCACTAGGAATTCCATTACGGGGCTGTCCTTTGGAAATCTGCTTGTAGTAGGAGCCTGCTGTGTTGCCATGTGCCCTGCACTTTCAGTCTGGTAAACTCCTTGTTTGTTGTGCAGCTAGGCGCTTACTGTACCGATGTGAGCCAGAAAAAAAGGGTATCATTTTAACCTTCCCAAATTGCTAAATATAATTACATCTTTTTATACATCTTTACTATACTAGAGGCCCTGCTGGACATACCTAATTCTTTTACAAGAGAAATGAGTTCTTTGGATTCTTAAGAAGTGGTAGAGTCATCTTTATTTTTGCTCTCGTTGACATCATCTATCCAAAAATTTTCTTGCAGTGTATTAAAATGAGCTCTCTCTGCAGGAAGGAAGTAGCCCTTCCTGACACAAATGAGTGGGAGTTTTTATTTTTATTGCTTTATTAATTTTCATTATTATTTTTAATGTTTAGTGAGTCACCAGCAGATCAGAGAGCTCACCAAGAGGTTTCAGACTTTGTTCTGCATAAGCAACTGGGGATATTGACAAGACGTGATTTCTAAATTGAGATTCCTGGCAGGTGCAATTGAGACTTGTATTAAATTCAGTAGGGAAAAAAAATAACCAGAAGGGGGTTCGGTTCAATGTTTACCTCTCGCAAACATCTTTTATCACTCTCCTATCATTTGGATTCTTTCAGGGGGAGGAGGGAATCTCTTGCTTTCAGTGGCAAGTATTCATTCTGCATGAAGAAGTTATCATGAGGGATTGGGGGATATCCTCTCCTTGTTGACGTCCTGGGATCTAAAAAATTTCTACTGACAAATGGCCTGAGCTTTTTGTGTGTATTGTAGAGAAGTGTTGATTGATTCTCATTTTACTTCTCAAATTTCTAAAACGAAGTTCTTCAAGGAAAAAGGGTGCGAGCTCTAGGGCTGTGGATTTACTATATTATAAGTAAGATATTTCTTTAGTATTTTAATCTTCAAGGGTCCCATAACATTGACATTCAAATCTATGCATATTAAACATTTGTCTATATAAAATTAAAGATGTTTTTCTGTAGCCGATCGTTGAGTAAAATTAATAATTATTCTTACTTTAGATAGAAATTAATGTAGTCTGGTTCCCTTTTCCCTCCTATTTTACTATTTCCTGGGTGATGAGAATCCTTCTCTCCTCTCTGAATATTTACAAGTGGAGTGTTGTTGCCTCTCTCCTTCAGTCCAGTAAGCTCCACACTGTATTTTTGGCTTAATATATGACCCATGCTAGCCCTTGTTAGAGGAAGGTTAACTTATGTGCATATGTTAGTGCTGTCTCAGGCAAAGATGGAATTCTGCAATGTATAACAATGCCCTGATGGTCCCCATTTATTTGTTTTTTAATACAACCTCCCTCATCTTTGTCTCACCCCCAGTCTCTTAGCACACTTTGAATCTGCCCTAAAGGCTGTCCATTTGCTAAAAATCCTTTTCAACAACCTACCTTTTTTCCTACCTACTTTCTCTAGAAATACATTGTTCATTTTTTTTTTTTTGAGATTTTTATTTATTTTGAGAGAGAGATAGTAAGAGAGAGCATGAGATGGGGGAAGGTCAGAGGGAGAAGCAGGCTCCCCATGGTGCTGGGAGCCTGATGTGGGACTCAATCCCAGGACTCCGGAATCATGACCTGAGCTGAAGGCAGTTGCTTAACCAACTGAGCCACCCAGGTGTCCACGTTGTTCATTTCTTAAAGCTATGTATAATTCCTTTAGGTATGCTATTTCAATCACAGCAACTATATCCCTAGGTGTTTTCTGAGTGAATTAACTATTAAAGCTTTTAAATAGAGCTAAGCATGTTCAATGGTCAATAGCAGATTATTCTTGTCCTCAACAATACTGATAACTGGGGATTCCACAGATGGTGTTTCCATTCTCTTTTCCCTTTGTTAAGCACCCTGCCATGGTTCTTCTTCAATCTCACCTCACTCCCCTTTTTTGGTGTTCAAAAAACACCAGAATCTCCCAGAATCTCTTAGAAGAAGCAAAGATGATGCAAATAGAATATCTAATACTTGCCCAAAGGACCGTCTTTTCTTTTCTGCTGTTCTGCTTCTGTCCTTATCCCTAATTTTTCCTATTTCTGGACTAGGCAAACCCTGTAATATTTTCCCATCTTTTAAAAAATTTTGTTTGCTTATTTATTTAAGAGAGAGAGAGCGAGAGAGAGACTGTGAGCATGAATTGGGGGAGAGGCAGGAGAGAGAGGAAGAGGCAGGCTCTCCACTGAGTGGAGAACCTGATGAAGGCCTCAACACTGGGATCATGACTTGAGCCAAAGGCAGGCAATTAAGCTGCTGAGCTACCTAGGCACCCCTAATATTTTTCCATGTTAAAACAATGGTGCCGGGATGCCTGGGTGGCTCAGTTGGTTAAGCGGCTGCCTTCGGCTCAGGTCATGATCCCAGCGTCCTGGGATCGAGTCCCACATCGGGCTCCTTGCTCGGCAGGGAGCCTGCTTCTCCCTCTGCCTGCCACTCTGTCTGCCTGAGCTTGTGCGCTCTCTCTCTCTCTCTGACAAATAAATAAATAAAAAAAAAACCAAAAAACAAAAAAAAAACAATGGTGCCCATTAATATCTATTAAATAGGTATGTAGGAGAAAACTTAACTGGCACCATCCTGCTCTTAAAAACTAAGAACAGGGATGGGTTAAATCACTCTGGATGAAAAACCAGATCTGCACTTACTGCCATTGATTTATAGCTATTCTTTTTCTCTCCCTTGCAATAGCACTTCAAAGTCAACCATAGCAAAGATTTTCAGAAATAAATAGAATACTTAAATTAGAGCTGTGACCTGCTTTTAATAATTAGCTAATAACAAAATACAAAATACAAAATAACAAAATATCAGAAATTTACCTAACTACCCACCATATGTGAAATCTTCCCTGTGCTTCTTGGACTTGAAGGGATAAATTAATTTAGATTTGAATCAAATCCATTTAGTAGGAATTATGTTCTAGCTATAGATTGCCCTCAAGAAATGCATACATAAGTAACTCTATATCTTAGAATGCTGTTTAAATCTTGTGACTTTGACTTCAGAAGTTTCTAGTGTTAGATTTCATAGGATTTGGTTGCATCTAAGCGGAAGCTGAGCTCCTTGTGCATCTCTTAGGTTGCTCTTATCATTACTCAACAGAGGTGGCATGAACATTGTAGATACCTAGAGCTGGATGAAACACTGGAGACTGCAATTTAAGCTTTTCATTTTATAATTAGGATACTAGACTAAATAGAGTGACTTGCCTAATGATGCACAAATTGCTGGAGGCAACACAAGGCATCTTGATTCTGAATTGTTTTCTTACCTCCCTATCCCATGTTTCGACACAATTTGGTAGAGTACCAGAGTCTTGTTTTGCAAGTGATGGTTTATTCTTCATTTGAAAACAAACTCTCTGCCTGTACTAGAAGATAATTCTGGGTCTATTTGTATCCACTTTTAGATTTCTGGGATCTTTTCTCCCAGCGTGCTAAGGCATAATTGTTAGTGACCAAATTTCAATAAAGCTTGATCTAGAGAGACCTTGGGCTCATTCTTGTATGTCCTAAGAAAGGTGACAATTGCAGTGGTGGATGAGAATTTTCTGTACCAGAAGAAGAAGCTATTTTTAAAAATATTTTATTTATTTGAGAGAGAGACAGGGAGAGAGAGCATGAGCGAGGAGAAGGTCAGAGGGAGAAGCAGACTCCCCATAGAGCTGGGAGCCCTACGTGGGACTCGATCATGGGACTCCAGGATCATGACCTGAGCTGAAGGCAGTCCCTTAACCAACTGAGCCCCCCAGGCACCCAAGAAGAAGCTATTTTAAGAGAAGTTCCTACTCTGCTGGTATCAGTTACTTTTCTTTATAGATTTGACTCATTCTTCTAGGCATCTCATTTTTTTTTAAAGATTTTATTTATTTATTTTTTATTTATTTGACAGAAATCACAAGTAGGCAGAGAGGCAGGCAGAGAGAGAGGGGGAGGCTGCTCAGCAGGGAGCCTGATGTGGGGCTCGATCCCAGGACCCTGGGACCACGACCTGAGCTGAAGGCAGAGGCTTTAACCCACTGAGCCACCCAGGTGCCCCTAGGCATCTTAATTTTGAATGATGTGAAGGATGTATGTATATAAATTTGGATAGTTAGGCAGATATTTAAACAGAAGAAGCATATAAATTCTCTCTTGATTACAAATCCCCCAAATAATCTCACCTTAAGAAATAAACTATAGCTCGGTAATGGCTTCCACACTGTCTGCAGAGGATGGTCATTAGGAATCTGGGGTGTGAGGTTGATGCACCATTGCCAGCAAGTACAGGACTGTTTGTG
>ML103551.1:0-17097 GCA_003697995.1 Taxidea taxus jeffersonii
TCACTTAAGCCCTCCAAGACCTACTTCTTTTTTTGACTTTAGCACCTAAACCGTGATTTGTTTCAGAACAGGTAAAACAACAATTATAACCCAGTGCTATTAGAGCAAAAGGCATTTAACCCAGGCTGCAGGGCCAGAGGAGGGTTCCTGGAGTCCTATCAACTCCACAGGCTATCAGGGCTCCCCGGAGAGAGTCCAACCTGAATGTCTTCACTGTGCTCTTTCTTAATCCCCATCGAAACGCCAGCTCTGCCTCTTGCCTTCTGGCCATCCTCAGCGATCCAAGACTTTCTTCCTCTGGAACCCTCTGTAGCCAGTCTTAGCTATACAATGGTTCCTGGCACAGGCTTATCTTCATCTATTTATTCACAGAACTATTTCATTCAATCAAACACTCTTAGTGAGCCGGGTGTACTTGCCAGCCCTACACTCTTTACTGACTAGTGTCCACAATTGGGCTGGCAAACGGACCATGAAGAATTTGTGGTCACAATGTCCTCCTGCACACTGACCAGGAAAGAGCTAGCCATCAGGCAACCAACACCACACTCACTAGAGGTATCTGAATCTGTCGGTATCCCTCAAAAACCCTAGAATTGGGGGCTTAGATGAATAGCTTACTCACTGGTTAACTGGTTAGCAAGGATTAGGACACATTTTTTTCTTAAAGATTTTATTTATTTATTTGAGAGAGAGAGAGAGAGAGAGAGAGCGCATGCACAAGCAGGGGGAGCAGCAAGCAGAGGGAGAAGCAGGTTCCCCGCTGATCAGGGAACCCAATGCGGGACTTGATCCAGGACCCCGGGATCATGACCTGAGCTGAAGGCAGATGCTTAACTGACTGAGCCCCCCCGCCCCCGGCGTCCCCGAATTAGGGCACTTTTGTATGGCAAGGAGGAGGACAGACTCCACCAGCTAAAGAAGAAAATAGTGGCCTAGGGGAAAGACAGTAGAAAGGCGGAAAGAGATAACCGCGGAAGGACTATGTCTGAAACAAGTGGGATGACATGGACACGGCAGCACAGCCATCTGAGTCCTACAGAGGGAGAAAGGGTCCTAATGGGCCAAAATGAGTCCAAAAGGGAACTTTAGAACATAATCTTATGGAATGGCCCTAAACAGCTGTGTAAAAAGAAAACAAGACATAGCTTGGACCCTGGGTGTAACTCCATGAAGCTCGTGGCATCATACTTAATGGCATTTCTGTAAGAATTTAAGAATTATTCCAGTGTCAGTGTTAGAATTGTCTTACCACTCTTGAGCTGCCTTAGGGCTTAAATGCATTCTTTAAACAGCAAATTTAATCTTCTCACAACACACTAAACCTCCAGGTAAGCCACACTCAACTGATGTGGTGTTTCCACAATGGCAGTGATGAAAAAGTTAAGCCCCTTTTCTGGAAATTTTTTCAGGTGTTCAGTATTTTGGCTTGATCTCCTCTCCTAAATGCTATGGAATAAACCAAAGTAAATATTTCTTCCTATTTTACTAAGAGCAAAAGGTTGTCTCTCAAGGTGATTAGTCAAGTTACTAAATGGCAAAGTGCGGACTTTAAAAATTGTGATTCAAGGGTAAAAACAATGGCTTTGAATAGTCATAGATGTTCTTATTGTAGAAAACTAATTACTATCCATATACTTTAATCTGTTTTAAAGTAAGCTTTATGATGCCTTTCGATTGCTCAATATAGAATATGATGTTTCCTCACAAGTTAAAATGCACTAAGATTTTCCCCTTGGTCTTTCCATAGAAGAAGAAAAATATTTCTTTATAATTACTTTCTTTTATGTGAAGATGAGCACACGTTACATAGATAAAATATGATACAAAGTAATTCCTAATCCTCTCAAAAAATATGGAACCGAAGACTAATCCCATATGACTACTACATGTTTTCTCGGCTGGTGCAAAAATTGAAGAATTAAGAGAAAAACACTGATCAGGGAAAAACAGGAAGTCCCAACTTTGCAAAACACTCAGTCCACCTTCTATGCAAACCACAAAGAGATTAGACAAACTAAGTATTTGTTGACCTTGGCTGCAAATTTGGAAAAGGAGAAGCGCCTTAAAATATATCTGGAATGAGACTCGAATCCTTTTTCACTGGTTCTTTTCTTTTCCTTTCTTTTTGTACAGTATATTTTGAAGGAACTGCTAGGTGGAAGTTCAAAATTATTTTCATATTCATCCCTATATAGATCAGCAGGATCATATGAAACTCCAGTTGTGGGGACGGGGGGTCTGGGCTGGCATCTCTCCTGAGTTACTACATTTCACTTAATCCCCCTGAAAATCCAGCAAGATAGGGAGTCTTGACTCTTGTGAAAGATGGGGAGACTGAGGCTCACAGGGAAAAATAATTTACCTGAGCTCGTGAAGCTATCGGTAGCAGAACTGAGACTCTGGCCTCTCAATCCAGCAGAATCCTCTGGAAAGCATGTGGATCATCGCTTCAGATCTGAGTTAAGGTGGTAACTTGGGCACACGACTTCACCTCTCCCAGACTTAGTATCTTTAGTAAAAGAGGAATGCTCACCCAGATCTTTCTCCGGCAGGTCCCGCTTTCGGGATTCACTGAGATCGTGTTTGTGGAAGTGCCTGGGACCAAAGGAGGCAAATCACGAACCCTTTTCTTCCCTGAAATAAGAGCACTGGCCAGACAATGGTTTGGATGTCTGCCCTGACCTAAGCCAGAGGACCTGGCCCATCAGGGTCCTCCAAAGCCTCCGTGGGACCTCAGGATGCAGTGCTGATTCAGGGCAGACGCACACTGGTCCTAAAGCTGTCTGGCTGGTCTAAGTATCTTCTGGAATTTACTTGCCTTTTAGAATAGCCACAGCCCGTGGATAGATTCAGGCCAACAATCACTTCCGTGATCCACTGGGTCACACCCACAGGGCCCCTCTGTGTGGCAGACCTTAACTCTGGGTACGTAGGTGAGCTCAGTCTTCTAGAAGGCACCGTGCCGACCCAAACTGCCTGAGATCTCATGACTCCCCAGTTGGTGGGGAGCAGAGGGGCGGGAGGAAGAGGAATGATGGTAGTTGCTTTGTGACCTTCATGAAAAATGCAAAGATACGGACTCGATGAAGTAGTTCGCGAAGTGCCTTCCATTCCAAGACACTGTGTTACCTAGCCAGGCTCCCCCAGCCTTCACAACCCCTTTCTGCCTCTCAATCTCTTTTCTTTCTTTCTTTTTTTTTTTTTAGGGTTGTTTATTTATTTGAGAGAAAATGAGGGGGTCAGGGGGAGGGGCAGAGGAAGAGGGAGAGAGAGAATCCTCCAGCAGACTCCTCACTGAGTGCCGAGCCCAAGGCAGGGCCCGATCCCAGGACCCTGAGACCGCGGCCCGAGTCAAAACCAAGAGTCCGCTGCTGAGCCGACCGAGCCACCCACGCACCCCATCAACTTCTCCTTATAAATATGGTTCCTTGGCTTAAAAAAAGAGTGAAAATTGGTTTGGACCAAAATCAGGCACACGGTCCAAAGCAGCAGTAGCTAAGCAAAATCAACCGAACTTCTTACTCTTCAACCTGTATCTTCATTCATAGGATGGTTTCAGAAGGCATATGCAGAGCGTGTGCAAGGCAGCACTGGCTTTACATGTTCAAGCAGCTTGTAGTGACCCGTCCTTAGGTAGGACGTCTACCCCGGCCTCCAGCTGGGGCCCCCTGGACTCTTCCATTCCGGTAGAGCTCTGCCAGGGGGGCAGGCACGGAAGCGGCCCACCCGGGAGTCTCCTGATTAACAAGTATTTGCTCCTTAGCTGTTATGTGCCCAGTGCCCTGGAGCACCCCGGAAAGATTTCACACGAGGTCCCTGGCTTCACAGAGGTTACGGTGATAATACGGAGCAAGTAAAGAGGGGTTCAATGTGGTTCAGGACAGACTAGCTGGGACACGAACTTGAATAGTGCAGGAGACGAAGCTGTGTGCTGGAGAAGACAGGGAAGGAAGGGTCCGGGGCAGCAGAGAGGGGGGCGGAGGGCTTTACGTGGCTGGGGGGCGGGGGAGGACTGGAGGCCAACTAGGTTGAGGAGGTCACCTGATCCGAGGCAGGTGGATTTAGGTTGGGTAGAACAGGCAACAGGAAGGAACAAGAGCTTGCGCCTGCAGTTTGTGGATCTGGGAGGAATGTGTGTAATGGACCCAGATGGCAAGAGAACAGCACAGGAAAACCATTTCTTGTCACAGAGCCCCAGGGAAGCTGTGTTGAGCCCAGGACCCACGGCACTGGCGGTAGGAAAGGACGACAGGAGCCAACATTTATTCTGATGCAAGAAATAAGGTGTTTCTCATCTGCCTCGAGCACCCCATCCCGTGCCAGTCACCCTGGGGGTGGGGCCTGTGTCCAGGTTGTCGATCAACATGGGTTTCAGGGTTTCTAGTTGAGGAGCAGCAGGGGGCCATCAGCCCCCGACACCGGGTGTTGGAAATCGCAAGCTGGAAACTGTACGTGGGACCATCCATGATCTATGTCATGTGAAATCAAACAATGCTTGGTTACAACGGAGCCCCAAACCAAAGGGACACAGACGTTCTCGTCTATATCTAAAGAGGCTTACGAACCACAGCCAAAGACATGTGGTCAGAGCCAGGCTCCCTGGACTCTGCCAGCCGTGGACATGACAAATGTCTGGGCAGATACTGTGAGTCACTGCAGACATGATGAGGACTTAGCTGTCACTCCGTCAGCTGCACACTGATTCCACACTGTGCTGCAAGGAGAGCTTGTAGGACCCCCTGTCCCCTGGACTGCGTTTGGCTGCGGCCCTAACCCCTGGGTGCCCCTCCCCTCTGGTGGCTCTACCCAAGAACTCGGCGAATTTCTCCCAACCCCTGAGGGGCCGTGTCCGCAGGGGCTGGCAGCCTGGGCAGGTCTGCAGGGGATCAGGGCCAGTGGCTCCTGGGAGGTAGCGCAGGCTAAGTGGTCTGAACTGCACAGGGCGTGAGGAGGCAGAATCCACAGGTAAAGGGCCAGGTGGACAGGGTGGATTTACAGGAGGGGGACACAGAATAAGACACAGGACAGGCAATGGGCAGGAAGAGATCCCATCGATGCTCCCAACCTTCACTGCCTCCGCTCCTCACTTGAGAAACCCAGTTCGGAGTGAGTTGCCCTCGGAAGTTTGCAGGTGACCCCTAGTGGCCCAGCTAGCTGGGTGGCCCCAGGGGAGGGCAGCAAGCAAGGCCCTGGCAGGGGTAGTCTCCTACCCATTTGCTCTCTCGTGGGGCAGTAGGTCCTCTCCCCTTCTTTTGCTATCACTGTCGGCCGTTGTTGCTGACTGTTGAACAATGAGTGGGGTGACTGCCCACAGGGGGAAAAATGTGTCTCTCTAAGTGGGAGAAGTCTTGCTAACCAGTGATGCATTGGGGTCTGCAAAGCAAATGTGTTTGCTAAGCCAACACTTATCTGATGGCAAACTTCTGTAGGAATAAACAGAAATATCACTGGGATCTGTTTACACTAGTGAGAACCAAATCCGTGGGAGGTAGACCGAGCCAATGCGACGGCACAGCTCTATTCTCTCGAGCAGCGGGTAGCTCGGGGTGTGGACGCCGGGAAGTCCTAAATGGTTTCGGGAGGGAAAGCACTGTCGGGAAGGGTGCTGGGAAAACCCGCCTGCTCGGGGGGCCACGACACCCATTTTCAGAGGACATTTATTTTACCCCCAGGAGAGACCTGGAAAAAAGGTGGAACTGCTCAAGCTGGAAGTGCAAGCTGCAGTTTCCTGCGGGCCCAGCCCTGACCTTGACCACGGACCGCTGCGGCGGGCATGCTCCGAAACGAGCGAGTGCAGCGAAGCCTGCCCGGGGACCTGCCCACAGTGGGTAACGGGGCTTCCAGGATGTTCCGCTTTTCTCTCCCTTCCTCTCCCCCTCTCCTTTCTCACCCGAACTACTGAACAGCCCTATTTCCACAGAAAATCCTTTGGCTTACTGTTAGATCCGTTGAAAGATACATTTCCCCAGGTTTAGGACCCGCTATGTCTTGTAAATGTGCTGCGGTTAAAAGCTGACCCCACCCTCCGGAGGCAGATCACTTCTTAGGGTACAGTTTGTTTTCCCGTGAAGATGATGAACATAACATGCAAATGGGAGAGCTTCCTGCAAGTCCTAGAATAAGTTTTTTTTTTTTTTTTAAACAGATGTGGTCTTAAGATTTGGATACTAATGTTTGGAACTGAACAGTCTCCTTTTCTCGGAATTGGGTTCAGTTTGCATTCAGCACTACCTTGTCCTAGAACTTCGAAGAAATACAAATTGCTTTGCTTCAGCATAAGGTGAGGCAAGAGCTACAGACAGAATTCCTTTTGTGCTTTATGAGATGTGCTCTTGTGTTTTCTTTGCTGTGCTGTGTATTTTCTGAGGTGATGGAATGAGAGACAAAGTGTGCTCTGTGCTACTTGGCTGAGTGACATTTTTGTGCGCCTGGGCTCAGGTCTGGTCCAAAACCTGTCCACTGGGCCTCCCTCACTACACACTGTTGCAAGCAGCTGCTCCTTTCTGAAGCTGGAGTTTTCATGCTTGGGTACAGAAATATTTTCCATTTTCCCCGTGGCATGCTCATGGCAACTTCAAGTCTGGTCGCTGATTTGGAGCTCCTCCTGCCAAGTCTCAATGCAGTAAGCAAACAGAGGGTAGAAAAAAACCGGTCTTCAATGACACTAAAATCCAGCATCAACATCGTTGTTCACTATTTGAACAGGCAGTTTTTTTGTATTTGGAAAAAACAAAACAAAACAAAACCTCAAAGAACAGATGCAAATTTTCTTCTACACTAGAATTCCCTTAACACTTAACCACTTTGTGGTTCTTAAACTCACTTTAAGTGAAAGTAAGTCAAGATCATCTGAAATTGATTAATGAGATATGAAAAAGCCAAGAAGGAAATGCTGGATCTTTAAGCAAAACTTCCCCCCCCTTTTCAAATGAAGGCTGTAGAAGGGATATTGTAAAGCAGACTAGAGCACAAATATATAAAAGCAAATATCCTGAGATGAGCTCAGGGATAGTGGGGCTTGTTAATTATTTCTTTTGCAATGTGACATCTTATTAGTGCTCCATTGCTTGGAGCCTTTGAAAAAATTCTGTTGGACACATTTGCCTTTTGGATTGTCAAGGTGGGTTGCAGCTGAAGAAATTCTGTGTTCCTGATGTGATATTTTTACAAAGAAATTAATACCTGGGCTTTTTTAGTATAATTTGCTATATATATCTTTGATGATTTCACAGAAACACTAGACTAAAAGCCCTTTTTTTTTAAACCACGTAGTTTAATTGACTTCCTACCTTTATATAGGACTCTATTAAACACATTCTTTTCTTGAAGTCTTTAAATTCTCTATGACCTCCCTTGAAAGCCCTCTCTCCCTAATTCCCAACCTGGTGATTACCAACACTTAACTCTGAAATACCCTAGTTTGGAAATTGAGGAACTCATGCCGTGTTTCTGACTATGCCCTTAGGAACATGGTTTCACCCAGATGTTAGTAAATACCTTCAGGCACGCAAATACCTTCAGGATTCAAAGTCAAAGTTCTTTTGTTCGAATGACACAACTTCTCAAACACTTTAAATGCCACCGTGCGTTCTAAATCTCCAAGGGGAAAATGGTATTAGAGAGTTTCCCGTATGTTTTTACCTACAGAATCTGTTTTTGAGGTGCATGTCACACTGCTGATTTTCCTAAATAAGATATACTCGTGCTAGGTGTGCATGCACAGGTAAGGAAATGAATCCTTAGCATAGCATTTTCCTTTTTAAGATTTTATTTTTTTGACACAGAGAGAGAGACATCACGAGTAGGCAGAGCTGCAGGCAGAGAGAAGGGTAAGCAGTCTCCCTGCTGAGCAGAGAGCCCGATGCGGGGCTGGATCCCAGGACCCTGGGATCATGACCTGAGCCGAAGGCAGAGGCTTAACCCACTGAGCCACCCAGGCGCCCCAGCATAGTATTTCTTGAACAGGAGAATAAAATTCATGATCCATGCTCATTGATGGTTCAAACAAGGTGATACTATGAGGACCAGTAGATGGGGAATCAGCAGGCTTTTAATTTATTTTCATTTTTTTAAAAGATTTATTTATTTTAGAGAGAGAGAGAGAGAGAGAACGCATGTATGCACGTGAACGCAAAGAGTGGGGAGGGGCAGAGGAAGAGAGAATCTCAAGCAGACTTCCTGATGAGCGTGGAGCCTGATACAGGGCTGATCCCAGGACTCTTGAGATCATGACCTGAGCTGAACCCAAAAGCTGGACACTTAACCGACTGAGCCACCCAGGCGTCCCATCAGCAGGTTTTTTGGAGTTAGTTCCTTCCTTGGCACAACTGGCTTTGGGATACAGGAGAGGTCATGAGGTCACCTTGTGTGATCTGGATGCTTCTGAGGTCCTCTGATTGGTTGATTCTCAATCTATTTGTATGATAGTCTGAAGCAGCTGGAGCTTATCAAGGTTCAACTCTTCTGAAAGTGAGTTTAGCATTTCTTGTTTTAGGTATTTATTCTGAAGTATCCAGTTTGCACGGTATCTGCTCAACCTTTCCTATCTTGTTGTCTACAGACTTAATACACACATTTCTTTTCTGTAGTAGATAGTAGCTCACATTGATTAGTTTGGCATATGTTAGCAAACCGGGGTGTATCAACAACTTTGTAGATGCAAAAATATCCCCCTCTTCTTCCCACACGAAGTTAAGACGATACCGTCACGTACGCGTTTACCTAGGTAAACCCAGGCTCCCTGACTAACTAGGTTATCATCTGGACAGTCGTCCTCCAGCTCCAGGAGTTTGTGCTTCTAAGTATCTCGATTAGCACCGAGCTAAGTGTTTCAGGAAGATGCCCAGAAATTAACAGGCAATTTCTGACTAGTTCCGTCTAGGTAGGGAGTTAGTATACATATACAAGTATAAAACATATATAATTAAACAACTTGGATGCTACTTTGTAACCATAATTTTCAACTATTCCACACATTTGTTTTGAAAATACTAAGTACAGGGTGCCTGGGTAGCTCAGTCGGTTAAGTGTCTGCCTTCAGCTCAGGTCATGATCCTGGGGTCCTGGGATCAGGCTCCACATTGGGCTCCACATTAGGCCCCCTGCTCAGTGGGAAGCTTGCTTCTCCTTCTCCTGCTCCCTGTCAAATAAATAAAATCTTAAAAAAAAAAAAAGAAAATACTAAGAACAAGCTGCCTAATTGTTGCTGGATAAAATAAAAACATCAATCAGGTAAAGAGACTCATCCCCCACATAGCACCTCTTCCCTTTACCACTCCCTCTTAAAAAAAACAACAAAACTCTAAGCATCCCATTTATAAAATGTATTTGGGTAGGGAAAAATCCATGATGTAAGCTGACTGCTTGAACAGGGTTAAAACAAGAAGCTTCAATGTTTTACATGGAACGCCCATCACACTTTTATTTATTTTTTAAAAGATTTTTATTTATTTATTTGACAGAGACAGAGATCACAAGCAGGCAGAGAGGCAGGCAGAGAGAGAGGGGGAAGCAGGCTCCCTGCTGAGCAGAGAGATTCGGGGCTCGATCCCAGGACCCTGAGATCATGACCTGAGCCATAGGCAGAGGCTTTAACCCACTGAGCCACCCAGGGGCCCCTCCCATCACACTTTTAATAATCAGCACTTAACGATTATCTTGGAGTCCGACAGAGCCCTCCCCTTACAGCAGAGTCCGAGGGGTGTTGTTATTGTGTCGCCATTTCCTGCTACAAGCTCCTCTGTTGGGAGGTCAGGGCAGTGCTTGCCGAACCTGCTGGAGGAGGTCAGCCCCCCAGGAGAGGAGGGCAGCAGGACTCTGCACACCATTACGAACAGCAGGGCCAGTTCCTGTGCGTGTTGTTCTTGGAGAACCTTCTAATGGCAATGGGCTGTGCCAGTTCCTCTATCAGATGTGATCTATCTTGGGGATCGTCCGTTTCAACTGTCCTCCCATGACCTCTTAGAAGTATAAAAAGGAAATGTAGAAAGGCAGTGAATCTCTGAACTGATACTCAAGAAAGTAACAAAGGAGACAGAGACACAGCGCAAAGTACTGTTGCCCCACGGAATTCTTCACTTTAGGAAGCCCGTGTTATTTTAGATACACAGTTCTGAACAATCCTGGTTGTCAGGAATTCTGGAAACACAGTTCTCCTTAAAAAAAAAAAAGCTCATCTTTTGTTTTTTTTTATTCCGTGTGATGAAATGTTTTTTGTGCCTCCTTCTCTCTAGCCCAGCATTAAAATAACGACCCCAGACTTTTGGCTACACAGTTATCCTTCAGGAATTTTCATGATTCCTTCCTGAATGTTACTGAGTCAACACTGAGTCGTGAGGGTTCGAGACTAATATTTCTGGAGTACTGGTTCCTTGAGTACCTATCCTTAACCTGAACCAGTGGTGAGAAAGGTGAGCTTGTGAAAGTATTTTCAATTTTTGCATGTGTGGCTTCTCACACATGCAACTTGCCCTGCGATCATCTGTTTTCAACTATAAATCTCTAAAAAGCAGACACCATGTCTCCTGGCACGTGTATGTGGCCCACATAATGGGGAGTCTTTAAATGCTTTGATGAGAGATGGACACACATCACGATAGAACACTCTGATTTTCTTCCCCCCGTGGTTTCCTATTTCTCCTCGAAATAACCTGTTCAGGGGACGAAACGATGCTTTCCTATAGTGATGAAGTGCAGAAGTGAGTACGTCCTGCCAACGTCCAAGTCTCATCGTTCTGAGTTTTCCAGATTCTTCGGGCTGAGGCCAGGGGCCACTTGGATGAAAAACCGCCAAAGAAAACTGTGGGCCTACAGGAAAGAGGGTGGATGACTCAACAGGAGGGCTCCTTCCTGAGACAGCCTGGTCTTAGCGTGACCCCAGAGTGGGCACTGGGCTCCTGGAGCCAAAACAGAATCAAGATCTGAAACCAAGCTCTTGCTCACAAAGGAGCCTAAACAGGAAGTTAGTTGTCGGATACCAGCTGAACTTCGGCCACAGACACGGACTCGGTTTTCATTCTCTGGTGGCCTTGCTGCTGTCCTGACTTCTCAGGGACTGCATCCCACCAGCAGCTTCTGAATCCCGTCCAAGGGGGGGAAGACGCGAGATGCACTGCTGAATTTCACGGGGAGGAGCATAGTGATTATGAAAGCAGGCAAGTTTTTAACTTATAAAATGTGCAGTTGGGCCATGATGAGCATCTTTTTGCCTGACTGTCCCGAGAAGTCAGTTCAGGATGAACTTGCACTCATTTGAGTATAGAGAACCAAACAGATAAGACTAATTAATGTTCACGCAAATTCAGTGCCTGATCATTGATTCTAGCATTTTCAGGTTTCGGGAATCTCTTGCGACACTCAGAAACTAAAGAGACAAGTGCAGGTTTAACTTCTATTTTCTGTGCCCTTAGAAGCCACTGCTCGTCCTTGGCTCCTTGACTTACCATTCCACAGTGAACTTTTTATTTATAAATTAAAAAGTCAGCCAAGGAGAGGGGAGGAGAAGATTTAGTATGAGATCAAAGCTTGTGAAACACTGTCAAGGTCATTTACTACCTCCTGTACACCTAGTCTACTGGATGGGAAACTGCATTCATAAAACTCCAGATTCAACGCGATCATTTCCATGGAGACAAAGTGTCATTCTACAGAGAATTATGAATGCAACAGGGCACTACGGGGTGAAGAAGGTAGGTGGGAAATAAACGGACTATTAAAAGCAAGAGATAAATCATGTTCCTGCCACGTATGGCTCACCATCCCTCCCGCACAGCCCACACAGCCTCCGAAAGAAGGGAACAGCATTGCCCTAAGCCGATTGCATTCTGATACTTCACTCTGGAAACAAAACAGTTACTTGGCTTTCCAAAGTCTCTGTTCTGCCAATGCAGTAAGCTCAGACACTCCCTGTCCTTACTCGCACAGAAGAAAAAGACACAGCCGACCCCTAACGACAGGCCGGAGACAGAGAAGGGACAAAGAGAAACCTGGGGACCTAGATGCTGGTGCCCTTCTCTGATGGCTCTGCTTATAACCCAGACCAGTCACATCCTTTCCAGCCCAAGGAGCCCTCGAATGCACCCACATGGGGTCCCTGAGGAGCTGCATTGCTGGTTTACCAGAGGTCCCTTAGAACGGTCCTGTGACCATGTGCCTTTACAACGAATAGCTTAACAGCATTGATTCTGATCCACACTGTCCCCAAGCACCAGCTATGAACCTTGTGTGATAAAACAACAATAAAAAAATATTGAAACTCTGATTTTCAACCCACTGAATTTTCAGTTTCTTAACATTTGAATATACGTCTGTATCAGAGGAAACTCCTTTCCTTTGTAGTCTTAGGGTCTAATGCAAAGAGGAACTTTTACCACATTCTGTGAGTTCCTGCTTTCTGCAAAACAAATTCTTGCCCGTGATGATCCCATTTTCAAGTTAAATAACACAACCAGCAGTGGCAGCCAGGCCCTGGGGATGGCACAGACCACTGCTTTTTCAGAGTCTGTGCTCAACGTTATCCATCTTACTCCATTTTTTCTTCTACGCTGAGTCCTTCAAGGTCTGGGGACTAACAGGAAAAGCACATGGCACCACTGTGGCCCATTAGAAACCCTTTCCAAGTCTGAATGTAGAAAATCATTTTTTTTTTAGTTCAATACATCATAGTCCTTTCTCTCTCTCCAGATATATATTCCTCTCCATAAAATTCTTGAGTAGGTACTTTCAATCATTTGATCCTGAAGGTAGTTTTTTCTGTTCAGAATATTTGCCTTTTTAAAAAATAAACCAAATACAACCCCAAGAAGTTTGGGCCTTTCCTCTGCCCACATCAGTGCACTGGCTACCTCCTTCCCCAAGAGCCCCCTTGACTGTTACACAAATTCCCCAGTGATGCCTCTTGGTCGGAATCAAACTGCACCAAAGTGTTACAGATGTTCCTGCCACACACACAACACTGTGTGTTTTCCAGTTTTAAGACATCAGACAAGGCTCTCCTTGACTCAGCATTAGTCAGAGAACCGTCTTCTGGACTAGGCCTCGTTGACCTCGTGTCTTGGTTCTGGCCAGCCTAGTGCATGAGCAGCATGATGGTTTAGAGAGAACTGTTCACCCTCCATATCTGGTCTCCCTTAATACCTACTCGCTTCCTCATCCTCGACCTTGGATGTCTAGGCCCTTGGCCTACCTTTGGCAAGAATCCTGGTAGGCTGGTTTAGCAAGAACGCTCCTCCCCCTGCGGTTTCCTCTTAGCGATTTCTAGGCGCCGACCCTTCCCTCTGCTCACTGGCTATAAAGTGCCACTTGTGCTTGTGGTGTTCAGAGTTGGGCTTGATCTCTGTCGCCTACCGTGATCGTCTTGTCACCGTCACAACAGTCCTGATTCTTGCCCTCAAGCAGCTGACAGTCTAGACGGGGAAACGCTTGTTTTGACACGGGCCATACAACAACATGAACGCGGCGTGGCAAGGATCGAGCGCTCTGGATACAGCACGTGCAAGGTGCTGGACTTTATTCTGGTTCAGCGTAATCCCCCTCGTCGTGTTCACATATGGTTATTAGCACAACCCACTTTTTCGGTGCATGTTATGGTCTTAGCACGTTACAAGATGTTGATAAAAAATAGCTCCATAGATATTCTGAGAATGTGAGTTTTGGCAAAAATACTAAGATTAATAATGCCAACGAACCCCTGAATTCTCGAAAGAAAATATTAAGTTCACATGGCTGTTAGAGAGTAATTTCAGCCCAAGTGTAAATATAGAGGAGTCACAAGAAGAAAGAATGATTAAATTAAATTAAAACGTGTAACCATGTCCTCAGCTTTGTAGGATTAAGGTGAACACAATGCTCCGAGCCACTCTGGATACTCCGAGTGTGAAGGGACCTGCACTTACACAGGCCAGTTGACCACTAAAGCCCGGATCCTCCCCACAGACCTTGGGTGGCACATGGTCCAGAGACTGAGCTTTCCTGGTACCTGCCCCATCAGTATCTCTGCCACAGCCCATCAATTCCACCTGTCCTCTCCCAGCTCCCCAGCTGCTTCTCCACACTGCTCCATACTCATCTTCTCAAAAAATGGACAAGACCATGTCACTTCCATTTTCAGCACCTGTTAAGGACTCCCACTACCTACAACTTAAGTCTGAAGTCCCATCTGTGGATGATTTGTGCCATATTCTCTTCCTGCTGTCTTTCTCTGCTCCTCACGTTTCAGCTCTCCCCGACTACTCACCAGCCCTGATCATCACACTTCCCCTCTACTTTGCTTTCCCCAGGCCAGGCTCTCTACCCTCCTACTTTTCCCAAATGTAAGTAAATGGATCCCAAGGTGGATGGAGTAAGCCAGCTTCTTTAAGAAGAAAAAACCAAAAAACAAACCAAAAACCAAAAAACTCAACACCAAGGTGCATTTTATGACATTCCTTGACTAAGACTCAAGGCTATACGTTGGATTTATCCATCTAAGAATTTCTCTGAGCAGCTCATACATTCAACCCACAACACTTCTTGGGGTCATAAAGTTCACTAATAGTTGCCTACCCAGTTCTTTCTCTCCCTTGCTCCCTCTCCTCTCTATGTAAAATACTACTTGCTTCAAATTTCACTGGTGGGAGGTTGTCCTAATTCCAGAAGGCCCATGTATTACTCATCTACATATGAAAACAACTGGAATATTTAACAGAGCATTGGTCTTTCTAGTTTGAAGATTCCTGGCCTTTGAAGTATGCTCTCACACACCAGCATCTTATCTGTCCCTCTGAACATTTCACTTGGCCCTTTCTGGAAATTCTGCAATTCTATGTAGACAAACTACACTCAGTATTCTAGTTCTGTGGCTTTCTAGAAAAGTAAGGGAACATTTGCTGTTCCAATTTCAATATCCTCTACTTAATGATTCCTACTGGGCTGAGCATGCCCTCTGGGCTGGTGTGTTCAAGAGAGATTATAAGTCTCCTGGGTTGCACCACATGTGAGGATTTAAAAATTGATGCCCACCGTGCTAGGATCCTTCCCCACCCCCATAAATTCACTGGTTCACAGGTGCCCAGGCTGAGGCATATCTGTATACATGCATGTGGCTATGTGTGTTCATGCACGTGTGTGTGTCCCATGAACACAGCCACAGCCTTGAACTTTCTCATTCATAGTCATTTTCATCATTTGCAGCCTTAACTGTTTTACCATGTACTTCCTCCCACAGATCATTATGGAACTATGAGACATCTCGGTTTTCCACATGACTCCAAATTCATATGATTTCCAGGGAGCCCTCAGGTTCTGCATTTCCTGAGAGATGTGCTAGTTCTTTGTTCCTTGGGTCTACGTCAGTTCTCATGGATGACAAAGTACTCATTTGCTTTTACCAGGCAGTATTCCTTGTTTCTAAGATAATAATCACAGCTTGGCCATTTCCAGACAAACAGTAAAAGGAATGTCAAGTGGTCACACAGAGGCAGGGACTGCAAGGCAGACAGAGGTAATGATCAAAGAACACAGAGACACCAAGTGCAGAGACTAAATACTGCTAAACACAAGTTGGAAAGACTGAATGTCTGCCTGGTTGAGTTGAAACCCTCTAAAACCAGCATGCTCCAGTTCTTCTGGCAGAGATCAAGTGCTCTGGCTAGCAAGCCAGTTGCTGCTCAAGGTGGATGGGTTATTGTTGCAAATGGCCAGTTCAGAGTTCTGGCCCCTACATTTTCCTCTTTGCATGTCCCATTCACTAGGCTCCCTGGTCCTGGTTTCCAGCCACGACCCAAAGATCAAGAGTCGCATGCTCTACTGACTAAGCCAGCCAGATGCCCCAAGAGATGACTTAATGAAGAAAGGACATTCTACTTATGGACCTGCCATATCTGAATGTGTTACCTTCGCCATATAAGCTTCTATGCAAAATCAAAGAGGGTTGGTTAGAAGCTCTAAGAGAAAGGAGATACTTTAAGTTTTTTTAAGATTTTTTTTTTTAAGTAATCTCTATCACCACCGTGGGGCTGGAACTCACAACCCTGAGATCAAGGGTCACACGTTCTACCAGTGGAGCCAGCCTGACGCCCCAGAGCAACTTTAAATGAGTCTAAGTTTAATTTCTTGTAAGCCTCTAGTAGAGGCCCTGGTGATTTCTTTCTCACAATGCCTTCACTCCTGACGATTTGATTTAGAACCAGAGAGGGACATGGAGCCTAAGAAAGGAACAGGGCCCAGCATGAGAGGAAGGAAATGGTTCAGATGGGAAAACTATCAAGTTCAGAAGTGAGACTAAATCATGAGCATCTTACATGGGATGGAAAAGTCTCGTGGATGACTCCTTTCTCTGGATCTATTCACTCGCAAAACGTTTTTATTGACGCTTCAATATTTTCATGGGGCCCACGCGTCTCTGCCATCTTTCTTGGAACAGGAGCGTCGAGCACACCTGACTGCTCCTCAGTGAAGCCTTTGTAACAGGCTGGTCCGGGACCAAGAAAAGCTTCTCAAAAATTCACCCAACCAAGAGGCAGGGCAGTCAACCCTACAAGCCACGAGCTTTGGCCAGCAGGCAATGTGATGGCAAAACAAACTCTCCCACAGGGAAAAGAAAAACACGCATGTGGGATGTGAAGAAAGAAAAGACCACGGGCCAGGAACACGTGCTTGGATCCGAGTCTCTGGAGCTTGGCTTTCCGAAGCTTATTGCCACGCGTTTCTGCGGGATACATATCTATTTTTTTTTTTAATAAAAAATAAAAAATCGGATTGGGTGATTCTGTGGCATGGTATTTTCTAAATTCAAGTATTTCACTGGATAAAAGGCTTCAATTCCCTTAGACACGGGCTCTCATTTTTCTGCTGTTTTTGCCAAACAGACAGATGGAAAGGATGTATCGTGGAAGAACCTAGGATTGGACACCGTGGGGTGGGAAGGATGAATCAAAGCTCCCGGCCTGTGCCTGGCTTTTCTGCGGTGCATCTTGGCAGCCCGCGCTCGGGGGGCAGAGGCTGGCTTGCTGTGCGCGCTGCCGCCTGAGGCGGGTCAAGTTCTGCGGGTGACGCACAGACACAGGGGAAGGAAGGAAGGAAACTGTTCGACAGGAGTGAGCACGACTGAAAAGCGAG
>ML103551.1:17497-35108 GCA_003697995.1 Taxidea taxus jeffersonii
GGTTTTGCCAGGAAAGTCCTCATGCTCTCCAGCAGAACCCGGAGCGGGAGGAAGCTGATCCCCGCCCGCCACCGCGTAGCCCTCCTTGAGCTCCCCCACGCCCCCCCCTTTTTTAACGAGGCAGAAACAGAAAAAGGACCACATTCACGTAAACAGCGACATCTAAGCAAACTGGCTTCTCTACAACGCCGAGTTTCCCAGTTGTTCCTTCTCTCATGGGAATGGAGCGATTCTGCCCTGGCTTCTTTCATGGAGAAGTAAAAAGCCTCACTGAAATACTGTCATTCTGGTCAATGACTTGTTGAAACACACACGCAATAGACAGTGAGCAGAGGATCTGTCAGCAAAAGCCTTAGCAAAGAACTCAGATTGAATCACTTCTGCCGAGATCCTTTCGGAAAAAGCTAATTTTTAAAAAAAATCATGAAGTACCTTATTCTAAAAACAAACATGATTACTGAGGTTGTTTTTTTTTTTTTTCTAAATTGTGTTACGTTAGTCACCAAACAGTACATCATTGGTTTTTGATGTCACGTTTCATTTCTTGTATGTAACACCCACTGCTCCGTGCAATCCGTGCCCTCATTAACACCCATCCCTGGACCAACCCAATACCCCACCCCCTCCCTTCTAGAACCTCAGTTTATTTTCTGGAGTCCATAGTTTCTCATGGTTCCTCTCCCACTGCGATTTCTCCTCCTTCATTTTTCCCTTTTCCTAATGTCTTCCATGTTATTATTCCTTATGTTCCACAAATAAGTGAAGCCATATGATAATTGACTTCCTCTGCGAGACTTATTTCACTCAGCATAATCTCCTCCAGTCCCATCCAAGTTTATGCAAAAGTTGGGTATTCGTCCTTTCTGATGGCTGACTAATATCCCGTGGTATATATGGACCACACCTTCTTTATCCATTCGTCTGCTGAAGGCCATCTCGGCTCTTTCCACAGTTCGGCTATTGTGGACTTTACTGCTATGAGCATATGGATCTTCTTTTCACTACATCTGTATCTTTGGGGTAAATACCCAGTAGTGTAATCGCAGGGTCATAGAGTAGCTCTATTTTTAATTTTTTGAGGAACGACCACATCGTTTTCCAAAGTGGTTGCATCAACTTGCATTCCCACCAACAGTGTAAGAAGGTTCTTTCTCCACAATTTCTCCAACATTTGTTGTTTTTTGCCTTGTCGAATTTTGCCATTCTAACTGGTGTAAGGTGGTATCTCAGTGCGGTTTTGATTTGAATTTCCCTGATGGCTAATGATGGCTAACGAACGCCATTTCATGTGACTGTTAGCCATTTATATGTCTCTCTTGGAGAAGTGTCTGCTCATGAGGTTTTAACATAGTGATCGAACATAGTTTTACTACAAAGCTCAACTCTGAATAGAGAATTATTGATATGGACTCCGGCAGGAGCTGCCACTTATCTGTCGCAGATGAGCTCTGTGGGCCAGTGTCCTTGACAGAACTTCCCTAGTTCTAGAAAGTGATTCCCCTGGGAGGCAGTTTCCATAGTTGTCTTCAGAGAAATGAAACACCACAACTTCATGTTACTCTGATTTCTCTCCTTTGCATAACCTGTGACTAAACACTGAGGGGAGACATTCTGGTAGGAAGCAGACTGATACCCAAGTCCATGCATCCACATCTTAGATGGTGCCCTATTGCTGGCATGCCGCCATGAAAGCCTGGAATGTGGGTCTGGGCTCTCTCATGGAATAAGCTCCCTGATGAGGCCCAGCAGTCACATAAGCAGGTCCTCTCTACGATACGAGCTATTCTAAAGTTACAATGTGATTCTTGATCACTTTCATTCCAATATGCTTATTTTTGCTGTAAAGAGAGACATATCGGTGCAAACTCTCATTAACTTCCTGCAGCTGGGTTAAAAGAAACTAAACCTGATCTCTAAAATCCTTGCAGCTCAGTAGAGAACATCCCTGGGAGACACATGCCCATGTATTTTGGGCCAAGCAATGTGGTATAAATTGAGACCATCCTACTCCTTCCTATAGAAACCGTTAAGACTAGGGATAGCCAGTATTTTGGGAACAAGCTTTCTATAAAGTTTTAGGACAGTTTTTACACTTTGGTTGTAAATATGATAAAATGTCTACATATGGTAATAATAATATGCAACCAACTTTCTAAATAAAAATGAACTTCAATTCTAACCACAGATTTTTACATTAGCCTGCTTGACGTAGTTGTTTCTTTAGTTGGGATAAAATAAGAATTTACTATGTATCATTATAAAAGAAAATTGTCCTAAATTTTAACACATGGGCTTTCTATGCAACTTGGTGATTGTTCTGTTAATGAAGAAAGTCATTCTGACACTTGTTAAAACAGTAAGGAAGATTATATTCTAGACTACTGCAATGGGGGGTCAACACCTTTGCAATGGGGATAGAGAGAGCAAGTTCAACTCTGAACACAGGAAGGACAGGTGGAGCTTTAGAGCCGACGAGCAGAGCGAGGGGGGCTGGGGGTGGCAGGGGGGGGGGGGGGGGATTCTTGTTAAAGGCAGGGCAGGTACCTAACCACATCAAGGGTGGGAATGAGGAGTGTGATAGATTTTTGGGGCGATCACATATCAAGGGTGGGGAATTTGCTCTACGCTGACATAGCAAGATTCTTGATGAAGGTGGGTGAAGCAACGACAGACACAGAAGGCCAGGGTTGAGGCCTAGGTTGAGAAAAGGGCCAACAACAACTTGGTTAATGAGAGAACTTTTGTCAATTTCCACCATGGAAAATATTTAAGTTATTAAACTTCGAAAGCATGTAAACACATCATGAGGATCAACATCAAGAGGAAAGTAGATTAATGGGTTTGTAGAGCCATTCCAAATTAATTCTGAGCATATGCCTCTACTACAGATCCCTTGTGGATACTAATCCAGCAAAACCTCCATCTCCAATCAACACTAATAAACTCAAAGGTCATAGCTTCTTTGGAATGAGGGCCATCTGGTTGGCAGCACCTCCTTTAACTGGCCACAAAGACAGAGCATGTTATCACCTCCCTTAGAATCACAGTAACAGCTCTCATACTCTGCAAATGGAATGGCATAAAATAGCCCGTAACGTAGAGGAAGCACTGAGGGCGGAAAATCACCACACATAACAACTCTGTGGCTGGTTCCAGTTATGAGTTAACACTAATCGTCTCTGGTCATTAGGGCTTATAGTTGCTGTAAGTGAGGTCTTCCAAGCATTTGGAATGGCATTACTGTGCCGTTTTCCCACTGACCATACCAAGCGAAAACATACACATTCACCAAGCAGAAATTCCACATTTTTCAGGGGGAAAGAAGCCCAATACAATAAAAATAACCGTTAGCTGAAAAGTAATGTGATGACTAAAGAAAGCACTGAGACTGACTGGAGTCTAAGTCTTCCATATGGCATCGTGTAACTATGGCAACAGCAGACCACGATACATGTGTGCAAAGAGGAATCCTTTAGGTTAAAGCTCTATGATGTTGAATTTTAATTTCCTTTAGGAAATGACTAACATTAGATCAGTTGGGTTTGTTTTTTTGTTTTGGTTTGTTTTTGGTTTTTTTTTTTTCCATCACAATAAAGTCACCTCTGCTATGGAGCAGCGTTTGGCCTGTATAAATAAACAGTTCAGAAGTAAAGTTACATTTTCCAGAACTCCTTGTCAACACTTTCCTTTTCACGAACTGACATTTCATTTTCTCCAAATGAGCACACATTTCTCATGATCTCTTTCTGCCTCCTACCTGAAGTGGCAATCAAACCGTCAGTAGACATACTCCATGAAAACACCAGCCCTGGGCTGTCCAGTGTAACAGCCACTGGCCATATGTGGCCTCGGAGCATTTGGCCTGTGGCCAGCCTGAGCTGAGATATAACATATGTGTAAAATGCACACTGGATTTCAAAGATTTAGTGCAAAAAAAAAAAGAACTCTCTCATTAATCATTTCATTTTGATTACATGTTGAAATGATAGCATTTTAGATATAATAAGTAATATATACAAAAATTATCTTCACCTATTTATACTTTTTGCCTTTTAAAAGAGGCTACAACCTAATCTGAAGTTTCATATGTGGCTCCTATTACATTTGTGTTGGACAGTGTGCATTAGACAGTTCTTTGGGGGAGCCTGTTTTTCTAGCCATCTGAACAGAATGACTATTTCACACGTCAGAAATAGCCCACCAGCAGAATCACATAATGACTCTACAATGGGCCCATCTGCTCTGTTACTGATTTAACTCTGTTATATAGTCTTTTCTACTGTATGTAAAAAGGTAGTGGCCTTCCATTTTTTTTTCATGATATTCACAAGCAAGGCTAACCACAACAGTCAAAAGTCTGCTAATAAACAACAGAAGTTTCATGACCACAAATGTGCAAATCCCGGCAACACATGAGAACCACTTTTGCCCTCTTCTTGTGCTGTAAGTACCTGCCATTAAATACCGCTAATACTGTATTAATTTGAGGTTATCTGGGCCCGGTAATAGTTAAGTACACTATTATGAAATTTTACAACACTAAATGAAACCAAATTTTCAACTGCTCTTGTGATATTGACTATATTTGTTGCAAAGGGCAAAGTATGAACTTGAGAGATTAATGTGAACAGTCTCCTGGGCGGTCCGAAAGCTGAATCTGTATTACTGTTTTACACTTCCATTCTAAGAAAATAACTTCAGTTGATTTATTTCATTGGTCCTAAATGCTTTGAACTCTTGATTGATTCACAGTCATTCGAATAAATGTCAGTGAGTCTATCTCTCAGAATGTCAGGAATAACAACAGCAATGACTTAAAAAAAAAAACATAAAAAGCATTCAAAAAAGAAGAGAGGTGCTGTTTATGAAGAATTTGCTGTGGAAGGGAACAGTTTCCAGCCTTAGGTGGCAAGAAAGAAATCATAGCCTGGAGCTGGAGGGGAAGATCCTCCAGCAAGTAGGATAGGAACTGCAGAATAACTCAGGACCGAGAGAGAAAAAATGAGTTATTTTCAAGCCAGCTGGAGATCAAAACTAACAAATGACTTTCAAGTTCATAGCCTCTGACGCATAAGAGGTCATTTCCACAATTAAACTTTCCTTTCTTCCTATGCTGCCGTCGCCCAGATAAACAGGCAGCAGACAGAAACCCACTGAACAAGTAGGTGGTGGCAAGAATATCATATGGTGCCTGCAGAGCCTGCAGAATCTCCAGGAAGCCTTGACTGAAGGAAAACACATCTCGGTTACTAGGCTGAGATGATCTATTTTCAGCAGAACCATCCTTCCTTAAAAGAGGGGGAAAAATGGGTTCTGATGAAATATAAATAGGAAAAAATTAAAAAGTGACGGTAAATTGATTTTCTTCCCCCACATTTCTTATTGGGGTGGGGAGAGAATTAGAGCTGGGTAGACTTCAGCAGGAGATGGTTTGCCGTTCAAGCAATCCAAACCCAAAGTAGATCAGAAGCCCTGAGGGGCATTCCCAAATGGGTGATTTGTCCGGGAGTGCCGATATTAGCAAGTGCTTTCTTACTAATGTTACAATTGGGCTGCATTTGAATCAGGAAGGGAAGGACAGTGTGTGTCCACAGCCATGGACACACAACAGCCTAAAAATTTGTAGTCTAAAAAGTCTAAAACACAACAGCCCCGTGTGCCATAGAACCCAAAATACCCCTGATATTAGCTCATGGGATGAGAACAACCGTGGTATGTTGTTCATCAGAAAAATAAGCAGTCATTCCCAAACCACGCCAGCTAATAAATACAATGAAAAGTCCTGCAGTTTGTGAGGTCATGTAATCAACGGAGATGAGGAACTGCTGATACTCTTGGACCCTGGTATTACAAAAGGGTCCCCCAGAACGAGGTCCCAAGTCCTAAGCCCCTACTAAATCACCAGGATTACACCCAGAGGGGGTGGCCTTGAATACTTTCATTTTCTGCCAAGCGCCTCATTTGAGCCTAGCTGGTGCCTTCGGCTCCGTGACCCATGGCTGTGGTTCCACACCCCACAAGAGCGGCAATGTCATTCTCAACTCAACGATAATGACTTTGAAGAACAAACGTGAGCAGGAACGTTCTCATTTTGCAAAGTGGAAAATGCTTTGAGATCGAGAGATGAAAAGCACAGGAATATCACCTGTTAGCAATGGACAGATTGACGGTGAGCCTAGTTTCTCATGTTTTTATAAACCCAAACAAGGCAGCATTGAAAAAAACAAAAACAAACACTAATGGCCAGAGAGCCAAATATTCAAGAATAGGTGCCTTCCTCATTTGGCTGCCATACTGAGCCTTTTCAAAAGGCAGATGAGGCCACAAGTGACTGGGCAAACGCCCAACCGTCTTGTAACTTGGCCAAAAATGTTGAAGCAGATATGCCGGCGCACAGACATTCTAATTACTCAGCTATTCCGTGGCCTATCAAGACCCTTTGTACTGTGACACATCTGCCGCTTCCATCTGATATCTGTTTAAATCTCAACTTCTCGGTGCTTTTACAAACCTCTCTTAGTCCCACAGAGAAAACTGAAATTCGTGGAATTGATAAAAATGGCAAGGAGCTGACTCATCTTAACCGGTCGTGCAGGATCTCTTAAGGAAACAAGCACCTCACCCAAAACTCACTCTGCACCCTGTCCACCCACAAGGGCTCAGGGACATCAGCTTACCTAAGCGCTACGATTAAAATATTAACTAGAAAGCTAATAAATGAGGGGCCTAACTGATTTTTCAAAAAATATCTAAATGGATATCAGATATGAAGACACTAAAGCTACTTTTCTAGGCTGATGAAGCTCACCACGGTTCACCTGCTAGAAAACAGACATTTAGCTAAGCAAATAAAGTAAACCAGAGGATAGAGTACACGCCGATGTGTTTCCCATGCTCATGCAGAGTACTTTTTCTTGACAGATCACTCAGGTCATGACAAAGTAATGGGTGCCGTATCAGCTAGAGTGGGTTAAGTCTGTTCTGCGTTGTGTCTGGATTCGGTCTCCCTAAGTAAAAAACAAGACTTGATGACTACAAATTGACTTTTTATCAAATTTCGTCCCATTAGGGATTAAAGGGCTATAGGAGAAGACAAATCAATTTTGTCGATCCCTGTTAATCTTGTTTTTCAGTAGAAGTTTCTTGTTTTTCAGTCTAAGTGCAGCATATTATATACACACCTTTGGGAATATTTGCCTGCGTGTTAGGTAGGGTCCATCCAGGCATAGTTGAGAAGCAGGCAGGGTGTCAATACAGGTTCTCTCTGCTCCCTTTTGTAGCTCATTCCACTTCCCAGGCCCCGAAACTTAAGAACCCTATCCGGCACAGCCCATAAATTCTCTGACCTTTGTTTTAGTTCTCCTGATAGCAGAACTTCTCTGGTTCCAGGACTTACTTTCCTTGGGATCCTGCTCACTGAGAGTTGATCCTTGGCAAGTTGATGCATTATATCAGGTTCTCCTCCCCTCCGACCTTCTTTTTATTGTCATGGAGATTTGAACAGAGGCCTTCAAGAGACAATTGCATAATCTGAAATGGTCATTTGATTGCTGACAGTTTCCCAACCTGTCCAAGTGGGTGAAGGAGTCCTATTTGTTTGGATAAAGAGCAGCGCTTGGCAAACTCCAGATCACGGCACGTGGGCCCATTCTAGCATAGGATAAAGCACATCAACTACAGACGGACTACAAAACATGTCCTGCTGTTTCTAGGCATGTCTGCAACACCTTCTTTTAAGAACTGCTATTTTATGCTATTTAGAAAAAGCAATTGCGGTAATCTAACCACACAATTAGACATAAAGTCATCTGCGACAGATTGGCTTAGATACCGCCCGTGGGCATCTTATCATGAAAAACAAGCTTGTCTTTTCTCTAATGTAGTTCATTGGGCCATGCCATACAACAAACCCCACCAGAATTGTGCCCCCTCGTGAGGATCCCATTATAGGGAAATTTACTTGTGAAATTATTTCATAGCCCAAACGTTAGCTGTGCTATAGGAAAATACCAGTTTGTCAAAATCAGGTGCATCCCCTCACTGTATCCAAGTCAGAGGCAGAAGAACCAGCTGGCGAATGACCTCACCCAGGTCAAATGCACCTACCTCTAAGCCCTGAATTACTCAAGGGAATTCCTTGTTGGACAGTCATTCAGAAGAAACAATCTCAAAGCATGGCCTTTACTACCGTTTGAGTTCATTGATGACTCTTACTGTGCATTATAAAGAAGAGAAATAATAGCATCTAGAAGAACTTATTTAGCAACAGGCTCTGCTCTGAGCACCAACACATGTTTTCTCTAGTCAGACATTCACTGGGACCCTAGGAAAATGTTTTGTTCTCAGCCCTTTCCAGAGCAGAAAGCTGGGTGGAAGTGAGTAAGTAGCCAAGGTCACATTCTTAGTAAGTGGCAAAACGCCAGTACTTGAACTCAGGTTAATTCTTCAGTATTTTACTTTATTTTTATGGAGAGGGAGAGATGGTGGGGATGGGGGGAGGGCAGGGGGAGAGGGAGAGAGAATCTTAAGCAGGCTCTGCTGGGCTCCATCTCACAACCCTGACATCATGACCTGAGCAAACCAAGAGTTGGATGCTTAACTGACTGAGCCACCCAGGTGCCCCAATTCTTCAGTATTTTGAACCACTATGATACTCCGTCCAACCTGAAATGCTTATTTTGATATATAGCTACCTGAGGTCCTTCCGCTTTCCTTCCTCAATCTTGGCAGTCAGATTTCTAGAAATAGCCCAAATAATCAAAAGCGAAACATACTACAGGGTTAGAATTCAGCTTCTAGTGGAAAATGCCAAAGTTCTACAAATAATACTGCCTTCTCTCCGAGACACGGGAGAAAAGTGTCAAATCTCTACTCTATAAATAAACTACCAAATGCTGAGGAAGAATGTCTTTGGGCTTGTGGCCTGTTCTTGTGCCGCAAATCAGCAGGAATGGCTGCCACGTGATCGAGAATCTACCTCTGCCAGGCTAGTCCCGGGGAGCCGTCATGCATCACGTGTGTCTCCCGAATCCGTCTTTGAAAAAAGCCTCCTCGCCAAAACAAATGGCGCAGAAAGAGCTGCTGCATGCTTCCCGCGGCTTAGGCAGAGATCTGAGACAAACGGAAGCTGTTCTCCCGCGCTCGGGGTATCTGAGAGGTGGTATATTGAGGTAAGTGCCGTGTCTTTCCCGGAGTTCACGAAGTCACTCCTAACTGAATACTAACTTCAGGAAAACATCAACCTCGCCTCCAAAATGAGCCTTCACAATCTCAGCCCCGTGTCCTATAAAGCAGGACACTATTCATGCTTCCCTCCTGCTCCCGGTTCTGCAGTACTTGGGACAAGGCACCTGTCTCTTCTTCACCGGTAGGACGGCTGCAGGGGTGAGTCACCGTCAGGACGGTGCTGTGTTTTAGGTTGAAAAACACCTAATTGTATGTCACATTCCATCACCCCGACCGGCTGGGGACATCCTTAACGAGAACTACCGAGCATGTTGTCAGAAATGGGCGTAGGAAGCCGATGTGGGGGAGGAGGGTTGTGGGTTCGAGGCTGCCTCCCAAACCTTCGAAGCCTTTTGTGCCCGGGGTTGGGTGGGCAACCGTGTTTTCCTCTCCCGGTGCCGTATCACACAGGGGACACAGCCCTTGTGGCTAGCGCCCAGCGCTGGCACTGCCTCTGGCCTGGCCCCACACACCCACACGGGCCGGAATAGCCGAAGGTGGGGGCCACCCGACTAGCCCCCGTCCCGAGTGAAGAGGCCAAGTCCAACATGCGACCGGGCCAGCGGGGCAGGAAGTGGCCGGGAAGACATTCCCCGATGACTCGGGATAGTTAAGTGTTGCGGGCTGGGAGTGTGTGTGTGTGTGTGTGTGGATGGGGGCGGGAGAGAGGTGTGTGCAACCTGGGGGATGAGAAAGCCCTGCTGCTAAACCTAAAAATAACCTGGTCCTAACGGACAGATCGCAGCACTAGCAAAGCAAACACGGCAGCAAAGGGCTGTTGAAGATCCCAGGGCGCGTAGGTCTGTTTTCCCAGACTGCCTGGCCTCTGCCTACGCTCACGGGCATTGCCCGGGAAGGACAGCCCTTCAGATGGCCCGGCCTATAAAACAGTGCATTTGGTCTGCCATTTTACCCCACATGGAGTCTGGCCCTTGGTGCTGGGAAGACACCAGCCTCCCCGGTGTGCCTGGGGCCTGCCTGGCTTAGCATTCAGAGTCCCAGATCCCAGAAACCCTGCAGTCGAGGGCAAACTGGGTCAGTTGGCTCCTCCACAGATAGCTCACAGTGGATCTTTTTTCTGCCTTAATGGAGAGGTGGTTGCATTTTTTTTTTTTCTTTTTCTTTTAAAGGACAACACTTTTAGGTGAAGTAACTGTCTTTGGATGGGTAGAATACTGACACTGTGATCCTGAAGATTCCAAATGTTGCGCCACACATAAAGCGACAAACCCAAACATCTAAAGCTGCTCTTGAGGTCACATAAGGCGATCTCTTGTGTGTTTTTTTCACATTAAGATACACTCTTCAGTAGTAGTATTGATGGTGCATTTAAAAGCAGCGTTCTTTCAACGCAAATTTGCACAAAGCTTTAGAAGTCGTAGTTTGAGAGAACTCCTCCTGTGGATGGTTAGCCCTGGGAAGCCACTGGGCCAGGCTGTGGCCACACATGTGGCTCTGGGACCCTGGAGGGGGTGGTGAGGCAGACACCAGCAGAACCCGTGGCTAGCCCCCAACCCGCAGTCTCCCTTACCAATACCTGACCCCAGCCCTTCTCCATTTTCCTTCATGAAATGCCAACTTCTTGTTTCGCTTGCTCTCTGGAGGGACAGGCAAAGGCGCAAGGACCAATCAGACTCAAGCAGAGTGGCGAGCAAGGAAGGACCACAACTTCTTCTGCCTGGCACATCACAGCTTGGCATATCTGTCAGTGAAACACCTGAGTCCTCTGTGATCCCAGGCTGCCTGCCTGGTGATGTTCTTTCACTCAGTTTACTGCTCGAGGATTGTAGAAACATAGTGTGAGGCTGCCAGGGTTTCCCCATTGATTATCTGCTGATTTTGAAGTCACAGAACTGTGTTTCTTTCAGTGGGTGTTTCTAGTTGCCAACCACTTGGGGGTAGGGTCAGGTGGGGCAAGTCCCGCTGGACGATTCCTGGCTGGGCCACAGGCATGGCTTTCGTTAGCAGGGCTGTGATGCCCAACTCAGAGGCTGCAGAGAGAAAGGGGGCTCCAGAAGGAAGGAGGTAGAAATTATCTATCTATGTTCCTACTAGGTATTTTCATTATTACTATTTTGGCCTCTCTTAATTAAGTCACTAAAGTTCTCATTAAAAAAATGACTTTTCTTGCTTGTCACATGTCCTCACTTTGCTATATACTTCAGCTAATTTACTCAAGGCACTAGGACGGTATATGCCAAGATGTGCCTTGAAGACATTTCCAGGATCCCCTTTTCCCATGCAGAATGCTGCCACAATATTTACAGCCCTGACTCCCATATGCAAAGAGGTCCTTGTTCAAATGCCTGCACACTAGCCTCCTTTGAGAAATCCTGCACCACAAGAGACCACCCTTCCTGTCATCAACCCAACATTGCTCAAATGGACTTGACCACAGGGTCTAATCTTCACTTAAGCCCTACTGGGGCACCTAAGATTTTGGGAAACTTGCTCAACTAAGGTATTCTCAGAATTAAAAACAGTCTCTTTTCCTCAACTAGACTATGAATCTTGCTAATTGAGTAAAAGTGGTTAGTAAACCATAGACCATTTCCCACAGATTAATCTTTTTCATCAACAAGTTAGATTCTAAGGAAAGATAAGGAGGAGGGATAACACCTTTAAGGAACAAAGCTTAATCATTTATAAAAAATATTTTAGGGGCGCCTGGGTGGCTCAGTGGGTTAGGCCTCTGCCTTCCGCTCAGGTCAGGATCTCAGGGTCCTGGGTTCAAGCCCCACATCGGGCTCTCTGCTCAGCGGGGAGCCTGCTTCCCCCTCTCTCTCTGCCTGCCTCTCTGCCTACTTGTGATCTCTGTCTGTCAAATAAATAAATAAAATCTTTAAAAAAAATTTTACTTTTAAAAACCTACCCCAAATTTTGAGGGGGAAAAAAATTCCTTGCCCAGCAAAGCATCCAATTCTCTATCAGAATTTCCCAACAACTCAAAATACCAACAGGGCACGGCTCTACTCAACATTACAGTGAAAATTCCTGGAACCCCCTTCTAAGAAAAGCAAGTTGTAGATCAAGAACCACCAAATATTGATATTTCCTGGCTGGAAAATCATACTAAGAAATCAGTCTTTAAGCAGTTACATTTCTAAAACAGAACATGATTAAAAACCTAAAAATGTAACAAAACTATTTAAAAGTTCTTAAAAGGTTGCTGCCACAGATATAAATTTATTATCTCAGTGGAAAATCTGACAGCTTTCCACGGGTAGGCATTATTTCCACTATCGTGCTTTGTTATAAGGTCTCCAAAATAGTTGCAGTGAAGGAAAAAAATACTTCTAGGTTATAAATAAGCATATCCTTTCCAAAAAACTCAGTAACAAAAGTCAACTATCAAATTGCTAGTTAATGGTTCGAAGGGTAGTTACACATAGAGGGAAAAGTAAAAATAAACATTATATTAAGTAAATAAGCAGACTTGTGGAAACGTTCGAGTCATCTAGAAAACACAACATGAGAATTAAAAACAAATTCTAATAGATTTATTTAAAATGGTGCAAGAGGCATCAGACTCTTGATCTCAGCTCAGGTGTTGATCTCAGGGTTGTGAGTTCAAGCCCTGCCTACTTAAAAAAACAAAACAAAACATGGGTGGGTTCAAGAGGAGTGGGAGGCCGTAAATTCCAACAAAGGTTAAAGTGAATTTTAATTAGTAATTCGTGCTTTAGTTTCCTAGCTTTAAAATAGGGGTAAGGATCTATGTTCCACTGGGAGAGCCATGAAAAACTGGGAAAGAATATGACTATTGAGATACTGGAAAACACACCAATACTTACTAACCTTTCTGCAAGGAGAAGTTTAACTAGTTGGATTACTTCTAGCCTACCTTCCAACTGACAAAATATACCTAGCTACAGCCGAATGGGTAAGTAGCCAGGGACAATTTCTGGGTGCTTAATGCTTCCAACCCTGATGAAATCCCACTGCTGCTTTGGTGGGCCCCCTAGCTTGGCCAACTTAATGCGGAGGCTCCAGCAACCTGCATCCTTAATCCTGGGTCCCGGGTGGATCAGCAAGGCAGCCTGAGGTCAGCGGTTTCCCTTTCACTCATGCTAAGGCTCCTGATAGAGTGTACCTTCAAATGTCCTAGAGGAGATAAATACTCATTCCATTCTTAAATCACAGTGTAGCCATATATGTTGGAAGTTCTACCAGAGAAGAATTGGTTTGACATGCTCATTAAAAATGAGGTCTCTTTCTCGATATTCTGGCAGCGTGAGCTTTCTAAATTAGCTCAGGTCTTGAAGCAGGTTCATTTGTGGACGAGGCGTTAGCTCTTCGTGCTAACCGGTAAGAGTCAAAACCAAGCTCTTACCTACTAACCTTGGACAGCTTGTTGAGCTGTTAGAAATAACAATTAAAAAAAAAACATTTCATGTTTTGGCGAGAGAGAGAATCTTAAGCAGGCTCCCTCCCCAGCGTAGAGCCTAAGCCGGGACTCGATCTCACCGCCTGGAGACCATGACCTCAGCCAAAATCAAGAGTCGGATGCTTAACCGACTGATCCATCCAGGTGCCCCAGAAACCCAGTCTTCGTAACACCTGCAGCAAGGGAGGATGAAGTAAGATTCTCTCTTGCTCTTTCCCTGGCCTAAGGTATTTATGGTCCCAGGACAGAGCCCTAGGGGCACAGGAGTAAGAAAGGGTGGGGATTGCATCAAGTGTCAGGATTGAGAAGTCTATTGCACAAGCTTAAAAGGAAATGGTGATCTTTGCCAGGGCTTTTCAAAACAGCCCAGATATTACCCTTCGTGGACTGGCCTACGTTGGGCCTGAGGAGGACGAGCCCAGCTGACCTGAAGCTGTGCTCAGCTCATCAAATATTAGGCAAGAAGAAAATGACCTGGTGCATATTTATACGTGCTGGTGGGTCATTCCTCTGTCTATGCAATAGGAGTATTTTTATGCGAAGGGACTGTTTAGGGGCTCTGCAGTCCTCCAACAACGCTTCAGCTTCTCTTTCTCGTATCAAGACTCTTTTCAGTAACACACCGAAGAGCTGGCAGCTGGAAGGAATGAGGAGAGCAGCCAGCAGCGGCCTGGGCCTTCTGTGGGGCTCACGCACACATGCGTCCCGTCCAGACCCGGCCTGGCCCAGGTTCAGAATGTGGCTCCCCTTCCAGAAAATTCATAAGCATCTCCTAGGCAAACTCTAAAGTGATTTTCTATAAAATTTTAAAGTACGAGGCAAAAAAGGCCTGATGTCGTGGCAAAGACCATGAGTTCTCCCGCTGGCCTGTCGGCAACGCTGTCTGTCCCTGGACAAACTATCTGCCTGCCACCTGCGACTTTGGTCCTCCTGTCCAGAAAACAGAGATGACAGGAGCCGCCTCCTAGGGGAGGGCGCCCATGTAAATTGCTGAGTTAATAATGCCGGGTCTAGAGGACGCCCTGCATAGGCAGCAACGACCACTACTGTTACTGTTGCTAATTACAGTAAAGGCTCAGTGGGCAGAGAGGAAAGGACTCTGCTGAGGGCAAACCCATTTTTACTGCTGATTTACTAGGGCTACCTTGAGATTCTTAAAAAAATGGAAAGGTCTATTGTGTGGTCTTAGGCAAATCGCTTCCCCTCCCTGTGTCTTCATTTCCTCATTTGGAGAAAGAGAATCCTAACAGGAGCAGCTTCCTGGCGTGAATTAGCCGATTAATGAGTTAATACCCATACAGGATTTAGAGCAGTTACCTAGAACACAGTCAGGACCGATAACTTGTTTCTTGTTTCACCCTCATTAAGACATACAAAAACACTGTTCTCCAATAAGTCAGCCAGAGTAGGAGAGAAAAGCCTACTTACTGCACTAACATTAATGAATCAGATACTGTTAACCATTACTTTTGCTGCGAGTACAGCAAATTTTGATTTCTCGGTGATCTCTTTACAAGGTTTTAAAAAACATGTATATAATTCTGGATTTGTACAGAGTTGGTTAAATTTTAAGGCGCTTCCAGATGTATTTTTAATTCTGTGGAGACCGAGAGACTAATGTTAAAAGAGACGAATGTGCACTCTGGTTAATCATTAGAAAAGCTTGGGCGAGTCTGTGCCATCGTAAAAGGGAGTCTCAGAAAAGTCTGGCAGTCTGTGCTCACAGACCAGCTCAGCACACGTTGAAACGCTTCTCAAGTCTAGGACCAGTGACTCCGAAAACCAATTTTGCAGTCTGGCTCTTGAGCCTTCCGATGGCTTGGTGTGTTGGTGATAAAAAGCAGCAGGAGTCTGCACTCCTCCCAGGCAGGCATCTCGTGCTGCTTCCCATCATTTAATTTCAAGCCTTCAGAAGATCCAGAAACACTCTTACAGTGTTACTATGAATTTTTGGCTCCTGAGATTCTGGCAGATATTCCTGCTGGCTGTGAATTACTTTTCCTGTTTGTCTTTCTGCTTATCCAGTCACCCTCTTTGTCTTCTGGCGGAGAATCACGCTTGGGGGCAATCGACAGCACCAAGCACCTTCCCTGATGCCAGCCCCAAGGCTGCAGTCACGGGAGGGCCCTCCCCTGCCTGATGCAAGGGGTGAGGCTCCAGCACTAACAACTGGCCCCCCCGAGGGGCTGTCTGCTTAGTTCCAATGGGATTATGTTACTTGGCAAATGGTACCGTGCACACTTTCTGATAAAGGACAGTTGAGAAACAGTTTATTTTTTCAATAGATCACTTAACGAACATAACAAAACACTCCATGGTGTGAGTTTTTCTGCCAGTGTGTACAAACTGCAGGTGTGCCCAGGCGAAAACTCAGCCAGACCTTTCCAGGCCCCTAAGGTGCATGCAGATGTTGGCCAAGGAACAGGCTCACTATTCACCTCAAGACAAAGAACACTAAAGGCCCGACCCCTGGGGCCTTCCTTGGCTGTTTGTAAACAACAGGAGAATGTCTTCGAGCAATAACTAATCATAAACATCTGAGCAAGGATCCTTCCTGCGATTTTGACCTAGCTATCCAAATATACCTTCACTTCGCTTTTTTGAGCAAATTGAGCCTAGTGCCCTATTAGTTTAACAGAGGAGGGAAAAGTCTCGAAAGTGAAAGCCTGCGAGGGTCCGTGGGTTGCCATAGCAACCCCAGCACGCACATTCTCTGCTTCCTTAGATTTCAACCTAACTGCTTAACCAGTAAAGATACCGATTTATTACTTTTCATTTCTGGAAAAGGAAAGATTATGCTCTTTCCTTCTAATCCTTAACAGAGAGTAATGAGGGCAGGTAAAAATGATGTTAACACAGATGACTTAAAACTTCTCAACTTGGGGTGCCTGGTCTGCTTTCCGTTCAGGTCATGATTCCAGGATCCTGGGATCGAGTCCCGCAGCTGGGAGCCTACTCCTCCCTCTGCCTCTGCTGTTTGCTCTGCTACTCCCCCTGCTCTAGTCTCTCTCTTTTTCTCAAATAAATAAATAAAAATGTTTATTAAAAAAAAAAAAAGCTTAAAAAAAACTTCTTGGGACGCCTGGGTGGCTCAGTTGGTTAAGCGGCTGCCTTCGGCTCAGGTCATGATCCCAGCGTACTGGGATCAAGTCCCACATCGGGCTCCTTGCTCGGCAGGGAGCCTGCTTCTCCCTCTGCCTCTGCCTGCCTCTCTGTCTGCCTGTGCTCTCTCTCTCTCTCTCTAACCAAAAAAAAAAAAAAAACAACAAACCTTCTTGAATGCACGCGTGCACACACATACACACTCCCACCGCAGTTGTGGCTTGCTGTCTGACAGGGTCCTCCTAAAAGCCCAGGATACTGGCATATTCTGTAGCCTGAATTCTCAGAGTTGTATCCTTTAAGAACAAAACCCAGAAAGATTCCTTTTTTTTTTCTTTCTAATATTTAGCATTTAAAAAGAGCTTTTGTTTGGTTCTGTTTTCAAGGCTGGGGAGATTTTGATCAGCCTCCAAACTCCTATTACCTTCAGGCTGAAATCCAGACTAGAAAATGCCAAGCCCCAGATTTTCCTTTTCCTAGAAGAAGCGACAAGACACAGGACAACAGAATGAAAGCCCCAGCAGTGCTCACCGGGCAGCATCTCGTTCTCAATATTCTACTTCTGCACCATAAGGAGGGAACTTTGTGCATCGGGCATGTCTGTGGGACCTGGTGTTTATTCTGACTCGGGGAGGAATGAGAAGCGGAACATCTGCCGTCAGAGGGAGGAACCCCTGCCTTGCCTGCCAAGCACCAGTAACCAATCACAGACGGACCCAGAGAAAATGACCAATATCTGACCTTTTCTGCGATCTGACATAATAATGTCCAGGCTGGCCTTGTCCAAGTCAGCTGGCCACACCCCTCCACGAATGTCACCAAACCCTTCTGAGAATAAGCAAGAGGAGAGATGAGATGTTGATAAATGCTTTATCCCGGGGACTCCTGCCATATCAG
>ML103552.1:0-72394 GCA_003697995.1 Taxidea taxus jeffersonii
TGGACATTTCAAGATGTTCAGTGTTTTGAAAACCATGGTTTCACCTATAACTTTTTAGTTATTTGGCCAATATCTCCATCTTGGCCAGTAGCAATCAACTGTTCACTCTTTTATTTTTTTAAAAGATTTTATCTATTTATTTGACAGAGAGAGAGATCACAAGTAGGCAGAGAGGCAGGCAGAGGGGGAGAGGGAAGCTGGTTCCCCGCTGAGCAGGGAGCCCAACACGGGACTCGATCCCAGGACCCCGAGATCATGACCCGGGACCCAGAGATCACGACCCGAGCCGAAGGCAGACCAAACCCACTGAGCCACCCAGGGGCCCCAACTGTTCACTCTTTTAAAGTTGACTGTTGATTAACAGAATTAATGAACTTAATGCAAATAGATAACACTATTCCTTTTTAGTTAAATTTAAAATACTTTCTCTTGTGAAATAGTCTTAGCTGTTTTCTAAAAATGTTATTTTGTCTTTTGTTGTAAAGTCATCAATCCATCTGGAACACATTTTCATTGTATTATTTCATAGTTGCCCAATTGCATTCTTATATGGATACTCACTTATTCTAGAACAATTTATTGAAGAGGTGTTCATTCCCCAGAGCTCTGCATTGCTGCCTCAATATCTCAAGTGCCCCTATAAGCATGGATCTATTTCTCAGATCCTGTTTGGTTTCATTGGTCTATTTATCCATATATATGATACCGTATTGTATTGTTATCTATACACTTATGTTTTGTTTATATTGAATGTTCTCCCAGTGTCCTTATTTAAGTGTCTTGCTTGTTCATGGCACTTTGTATTTCCATATAAACTTTTAAATCAGCTGGTTGTTTAAAAAAATTTCTGTTGTGATTTTTTTATTGAGTTTGCTTGATCTCTAGTTTGATAACTAGCAAATCTACAATATTGATTCTTCCACACATTGAGGTATACAGCTAATTTTATCCAAGTCTCTAATTTTCCCTCAATATGCTTTTATAGTTTTCTGTATAGAGGTTTTAAACATCTTTAAAAAAAAGATTTTATTTATTTATTTGACACACACAGAGGGAGAGACAGAGAGCAAGCACAAGCAGGAGGAACAGTAGGCTCCCCACTGAGGAAGGACCCCAATGTGGGGCTCAATCTCAGGACCCTGGGATCATGACCTGAGCTGAAGCCAGCTGCTTAACTGACTGAGCCACCCAGGCACCTCAAACATCTTTTGTTCTATGTATTTCGATCAGTTTTTAATGCTATTGTAAATGTCCATTTAAAATTTTTTCTTTCTTTCCTTAATAGGAGAACCAAGAGAAGAATCCTACAATTTTGAAACACAAACCTCTTCCACGTGCCTACTTTTACCTTATTAAACAGCTTCTGCCTTGCTGCTGGATCCCAGGAGAGACTGCATGGCTAACCATAGGACAATATAGGACCACACATGTTGAATCATTCATCATTAACTGGTTGGTGGTATTGTTCTTTCAAGACATAACCTTATGACTGAACCTGCCCTTTTGACATTGGGGGCCCTTCAAGGCTACTGACAAAGAGGAAAGGAAATATGTCAAGGGATGATATCCACAGATTTGCTACCCACTAACAAAAATTTATGGATTACAATAGCAACTCCAAAGAGAGGGGATGAATAAAAGCTCAGATCCTTCAGGAATGGAGGTTTTTATCAATCCAAGTAGAACTCCCAGATGAAAGTACAGTAAAATGTTAGTGGTAGATTTAGGTAGTGGGCATACAGAATTTACTGTAATATTCTTTCAGCTTTTCTGTATGTTTGAAATTTTCATAATAAAATGGTGAACAGAAAGGGGAGGGAATACAATCTGAGATGCTTTTAAGGAAGAAAACATGAAATAAATATCTGAAGGAAGTACTAAATACTGATTAGTCTCAAAACTTGTAAAAAGAACTGTAGTAGCCCTACATTCTCTCTTCCCTGATTGTGTGTATGAGTGTGTGTGTGTATGTGTTATACTTCCTTCCTCTTCCTCTTTCTTGATCCTGATTTACATAAGGTCATTTTTTAAAAGATTTTATTTATTTGTTTGACAGACAGAGATCACAAGTAGGCAGAGAGGCAGGCAGAGAGAGAGGAGGAAGCAGGCTCCCCGCTGAGCAGAGCCCCCCCCCCCCCCCCCCCCCCCCCCCACCCCCCCGCCATGCGGGGCTCGATCCCAGGAGCTGGGATCATGACCCGAGCCGAAGGCAGAGGCTTTAACCCACTGAGCCACCCATGTAAAAGAACATTTTAGGGGCACCTGGGTGCCTCAGTGGGTTAAAGCCTCTGCCTTCGGCTCGGGTCATGATCCCGGTGTCCTGGGATCGAGCCCCACATCGGGCTCTTTGCGCTGCATGGGGCCTGCTTCCTCCTCTCTCTCTGCCTGCCTCTCTGCCTGCTTGTGATCTCTGTCTATCAAATACATAAATAAAATCCTTAAAAAAAAAAAGACTTATTTTATAAGTCAACTGGAGAAAGACAACTATCACATGATCTCCCTGATATGAGGAAGTGGAGATGCAACGGGGGTGGGGGTTAAGGTGGTAGGAAAAGAAAAAATGAAACAAGATGGGATGGGGAGGGAGACAAACCAAAAGAGACTCTTAATGTCATAAAACAAACTGAGGGGGGGGGGAGAGGGGTTGGAAGAGGGTGGTGGGGTTACATTATATGTTTAAATAAAAAAAAAGCTTAAATAAAAAACAAACAAAAAAGACTTATTTTATTTTATTTATTTGACAGAGAGAGACACAGCAAGAGAGGGAACACAAGCAGAGGGAGTGGGAGAGGGAGAAGCAGGCTTTTCGCTGAGCAGGGAGCCTGATGCAGGGCTCAATCCCAGGACCTTGGGATCAGGGCCTGAGCCAAAGGCAGACGCTTAACCACTGAGCCACCCAGGCACCCCTATATAAGGTCTTTTGATGGTGATTAAAGATAAAATATATATTTTAGGGGCACCTGGGTGGCTCAATGGGTTAAACCTCTGCCTTTGGCTCGGGTCATGACCTCAGGGTCCTGGGATCGAGCCCCACATCAGGCTCTCTGCTCAATAGGGAGCCTGCTTCCTCCTATCTCTCTGCCTACTTGTGATCTCTGTCTGTCATATAAATAAATAAAATCTTAAAAAAATATATATATATATATTTTAGTTTAAACTAGAGTGGAACTATGACTAGAGAAGAGGAATCACCACTACAATGACTATGCATATTCCCTTTTGGGAGAGGGTAGTTATTTTAAAAGTTTTTTAAAAATTATGAACAATTTGGGCGCCTGGGTGGCTGTCGTTAAGCGTCTGCCTTCGGCTCGGGTCATGATCCCAGGGTCCTGGGATCGAGTCCCACATCGGGCTCCCGGCTCAGCGGGAAGCCTGCTTCTCCCTCTCTCACTCCCCTTGCTTGTGTTGTTTCTCTGTGTTAAATAAATAAATAAATAAATAAATAAATAAATAAACTCTTAAAAAATTATGAAAAATTTAAAACACACACTAAAAGAGAAGAGTATAGACAACTATTCATACATTGCTGCTCTTCTTGTTCTTCTTCTCCTTCTTCTTCTATTACCTTTACTACATCCCCTAATTTTCTCTGGAGCGTCTAAATGCAAATCATATCATTTCACTCACCAAGCCTTTAATATGTCTGGCAAATAAAGATCTCCATTTGAAATAACTGCACTCTCTTTACCACATCCAACCACGTTAACAAAATTACTTAAATCTAATACCCAATCCATGTTCAATTTTTCATGACTTCCTTAAATTATCTATTCAGTTATGTGTTCAAGGCTGGACCCAAGAACGTTCCACACTTAGAATCTGGTTGTTATGTTTGAACTATGGAAATTCTCCGTTTTTCTCCCTCCTTACCATCACACTAATTTATTGAAGAAATTTAGTTATTTGTCCCGTATAATTTTCCACATTCTTATTTGGCCACTTGTAATCTTCACTATACCACTTAACGGGTTTTTGAATTCATTTTATTTCCTATCAACTGGCAATTAGATCAAGAGGTTAAATTAATTCAGGTTCAATGTTGGGAAATATATCTTAAGTAGTACTTCCTACTTCCTATGGCATCATATTAGGAGGCATATTAATACCATATTGTTCTAATTTATTTTTGCTAAGATTGGCCAACTAGTTCAGGTGTCATCAACCTGATTGTTACCTTTTGAAATTCCCAGTCACCCATTTATTATGGATTGTTGCTAAATCCATTATTTTATTAAAGGATGCCAAATTTATCTTTCTAAGTCTGTCATTATTTCTGAATATACCAGCTAATTCTTTTATAATAAAATTTCCTCTATTTGATTATAGCCTGTACAGAAAAATCATGATAAATGCTTGGCTCTGTTTCTTATTGAAATTTCTGAATGAGCTACTACTCTGGCAAACCCCATAAAGGGCTCTATTACATTTTTTCATTTTGAATTTAGGAAGTTTTACCTACAATCATGGTTTCAACCCAGTGTGATAGTTTTTGATGCTTAAATTATCCTATTTTTGGTCAGTTCCTTTTGGTTGATGATCCTATGGTCTTTGATAGCTTTATTGCTTTTAGGCACAATAAGAGTAGTTTTATGATAACCATATATACATTTCCTACCCTTGACCTATTCTACATTATTTCTTCAAGGAGCCCTTGCTTCTTGTTTTTTAAATAGAAAACAATTTGAAAACTACAGTCTGGATACTTGGGGAGCTCACTGCTTTTGTGTCATGAAAGCTTTTGAATCCTTTGGCAGACAGAGGTAATAAATACGTACTTCCAATTCAAATGAAAGACTAAGGTATTTTACTTCTTTATGTTTTTCTTTTGAAAAAAAATTCCTCATGAAATTAAGTTATATAATTAATTTTGGACTCACCTAGAATACCAATATTACTATTAACAAGACTAGGAAAGGCTATAACATGATGTACAATCAAATTCATTGGTTTTGATACATAGGTTTCCTATTTCCCTTTGACTTAATTTTTAAAAAAAGATTTATTTTAGAGAGGGAGATCACATGAGTGGGGGTGGGTGGTAAGGGCAGAGAGAGAATCTCCAGCAGACTCCACACTGAGTGTGGAGCCTGACATAGGGCATGATCTCATAACCCTGAGATCATGACCTGAGCTGACATCAAGAGTGGGACACTTAACCCAACTGAGCCAACTGCCCCTGACTTAATTTTTTTTTCCCTGACTTAATTTTTAAAATAAAATATCTACATGGGTCTAAAGTCAAAGTAGAAATCAAGGTATAACCAAAGAAAACTATCTTTCATCCTTGCCCTCTCCTGTTGTTTCATCTTGAGATTTCTTTTTTTTTTTTAAGATTTTATTTATTTATTTGACAGAGAGAGAGAGAGAGAGATCACAAGTAGACAGAGAGGCAGGCAGAAAGAGAGAAGGGGAAGCAGGCCCCCCGCCAAGCAGAGAGCCTGATGCGGGACTCCATCCTAGGACCCTGAGATCATGTCCTGAGCCAAAGGCAGAGGCTTAACCCACTGAGCCATCCAGGTGCCCCACATCTTGAGATTTCTTGTTGAAAGTACAGGCATATCTTGTATTCCTCTCTTCTTTCACAAATATTAGCATAATATACATATAATTTTGAACTTACTTATTTTTCATTTAACATATCCTGAAGATCACTCCCTAGAACAGAGGTACACAATATCCCACTGTATATTAATATAATCAATTCAGCCAGTCTATTGCTGGTCATCTGGGCTGTTTCCAGTTTGCTGCATTTATAAATAGTGTTTTTTTATTTTATAAAGATTTTTAAAAATTTATTTATTTGGCAGAGAGAGAAATCACAAGTAGGCAGAAATAGGCAGAGAGGCAGGTAGAGAGAGGGAGAAGCAGGCTCCCTGCTGAGCAGAGAGCCTGATGTGGGGCTCGATCCCAGGACCTGGGATCATGACCTGAGCCGAAGGCAGAGGCTTAACCCACTGAGCCATCCAGGTGCCCCACAAATAGTGTTTTTTAAAAATTCCTTTGTATACCACATTTTGTAATTTTACCAGTGTATATTTGAGATAGAATCAAGGGTGCTGGTCTTATGATAAATGCATGAGACTATACATGGACATTACTTGATCCCCTCCTATATGAATTGTACTGTTTTCCGTTTTCATCAGCAATTTGAGAGTCCTTGTTTTTTCAGTCTTGCCAATGGAGTATATTAATATGCTTTTTAATTTATTTTTATTTTTTAAAAAATATTTTATTTAATTATTTGATAGACAGAGATCACAAGCAGGCAGAGAGGCAGGCAGAGAGATAGGAAGGGAAGCAGGCTCCCCGCTGAGCAGAGAGCCTGATGCAGGGCTCTATCCCAGGACCCTGGGATCATGACCTGAGCCGAAGGCAGAGGCTTTAACCCACTGAGCCACCTAGGCGCCCCAAACGCTTTTTTATTTTTGCCCATCTGATTGGGATGAAGTGGTATCTCAGTGTGTGTTAACTTGCATTCTTATCTCAATTTTTAGAGTCTTTAAGGATATTGGTCTGTGATATAGTTGCAAATATCTCCATTTTGTCATTCTCCTTTAACATTTAGTCCTATAGTATTACTTTTTCCTTCTTTATTTTTCCTGGATATTTTTTAAAAAGAAAGCTTTATTTATTTGACACATAGAGAAAGAGACAGCAAGAGAGGGAACACAAGCAGGGGAATTTTGAGAGGGAGACGCAGGCTTCCTGCTGAGCGGGGAGCCTGCTGTGGGGCTTGATCCCAGAACCCTGGGATCATGACCTGAGCTGAAGGCAGACACTTAATGACTGAGCCACCCATGTGCCCCTCTCCTGGATTTTTGAGTCATAAATGTTGATATCTCCATTCTGGGGCTATAAAGGAATTTACCCACATAATGCTAATAAAGTTTCTTTTTTTAAAATATTTTTTACATTTAGATATCTTGATTTGTTGGGGGTTCATCTCATGTTACACTGCCAGGGATGAATCTAATTTTCTTTCCCATAAATTTTATCCAACTGTGCTAAGAGTAATTATTAAAAATTGTTTCCCAAATGATTCTAGCAGAATGGTTCCTACAAAGAAAGGTGGTTAGGGAAAAACTAAGTAATGTTTTGTCATCTCTAAGGTAGACTAGAGAAGACACTATCAAAATTCACAAATATACCAATGGAAAGGGGTTCAAGAAATATGTACCTGAGGCATTGCACATGGATACTAAACTCAACACAGAAGTTAAGGAGAAAGTTAAAAGGAAAGCCCCATATTTACTGTATATGGATGTCTAAAAAGATCCATATACAGGGACGCCTGGGTGGCTCAGTTGGTTAAGCAGCTGCCTTCGGCTCAGGTCATGATCCCAGCGTCCTGGGATCGAGTCCCACATTGGGCTCCTTGCTCAGCAGGGAGCCTGCTTCTCCCTCTGCCTCTGCCTGCCACTCTGTCTGCCTGAGCTCACTCTCTCTCTCTCTCTAATAAATAAATAAATAAACTTTAAAAAATCCATATACAGTATGGATGTCTAAATAAAAAATTATTTTATCAATGTATTCATCACCTTAAAAAATAGCATGAATGAAAATAGCTGGTTTATTATAAAATAACTTAACAAAAAAATTTCATCTTTACCATGTGAGTTGAGAAATTCCACAGAAGACAATAATTTTGGAGGGAATTACTGTTCCCTAATACTGTTTAGTTACTGTTAAAGAACCGAATTATAAATGTGCTAAATACATGTATATAAGCTCAACATTCTTTAACTTATGTGATACTAAAAGGTACCAAGAAGGTACTCTTAGAATAAATTAAGTACTGAACTGATAAGGTACATCTTTATCATTGCTATCTTTCAGTTTTGTGTAACCTATGGAATTATCACCCATCCATATCAGAGTTTAAATGTTCTTGGTAAATATCATATTACTACTGTTTTAGTTTTTTTCTATGTATGTTCACGAGCAAAATTATTTTGGGATTTGTTTTTCAAGGGCTACTCCACATCTAATTTTATTACCAGGATATTGTTCATCTTTTTGCATCTGCTCAGAATTTTTCCAAAGGATTTTCTGTACTTTCAGGGGGTAGACTGTACAATTATCTGTACAATGTTCCTACATGATTTTTGAAGATTATTAAAGTTTACTTTTTCTAATTACTAAGTTTTTTTGGCCCCTTTCAGTTACTCTTAAAATTTAATCATTTAAAGTGTTTTCCTAGAAAACAAACCATGCTCTATTTAAAAGTTGGGTCTCATAAGGTTTATATATATTTGTATGACCGTGAAAAATATCCTCTAAAATATATCAGAATTCTCCTTTATCATAATGTGAAGGCATTGCCAAAGCCTAGTAATAATAGTTTTCTTCAAAGAAACATTTTAACTTAAAATTTTAAAAAACATCCTACTTTTTATTGTTCTTTATTCTATGATTTTTGCTTTATTTTCATCAAAACTTTCCATTAATCTAAATGCCCATTGGGGCACTAGCTTGTTTACTTCAGTAATCTTTATTTAATTTGACAAATATTTGGACTCCACAACATGACAGGCACTGTCTTAAGTGCCAGAGATACAGTGGTGACAAGAAGTAAACTGCCCTTAATTGTTTTAGTTATATACACAGAGTAATTGCCATTGAGAACTGCCATGGTCATGTTCATAGGACTTGATATATAAGAGTTTCATTATCATTTACAACTAAATAGCCTGTAATTTCACTTTTGATTTGCTTATTACTTTGATAATTATATATGTAGTAACCAATTTCCAAGAGGTCAGAATTCATTTGGCCATCTTCTAATTTCTAAATCTTAATTGTGGTGATAAAATGGATAGGATATTTGGCTTTAGAAATTTGTTAGAGACCGGTCACTTCCAAATGCCTTTATTTTTTTTCTTAAAGACTTCTGTTTATTTATTTGTTTGTCAGAGAGCTAGAGAGTGCACAAGCAGGCAGAGAGGCAGGCAGAGGCAGAGAGAGAAGCAGGCTCCCTGCTGAGCAAAGAGCCTGATGTGGGACTCGATCCCAGGACCCTGGAATTATGACCTGAGCCAAAGGCAGCAGCTTAACTGACTGAGCCACCCAGACGTCCCTCAAATGCCTTTAAAAACAAAACAAAAAACACTGCTGAGCACTCAACAGCTCCACTTTTATTAAAACAATAATGCTTTCTTTATAGTATGGATTTTTTGGTGCAGCAAACGAATACTGATTCAAAACTTTGTTCCCTTAATTCTGTTTTACTGGTTTTTCTTCAGAATTATCCTACTGTTCCATAAGACATGTACCTTATTGGCATATTTGTTTATATTCATTATACTGTCAAGGTTTTTCTCATAGAAATGGCCTAATGCTAAAATTAATGATGGTCATGATGTAATTTAAGTAGTCAAGCTCATTTAACCCTTATAATCAAATAAGCAAACAGATGTGTTGGAAATAAGCAAATAAGATGTGTTGGAAATAAGGCATACCAAATAAGTTGTATGACATAGTCAAGGCTTTCCAAGATTAATTACATAACAGAAATTCACCCTTGGTATAATTTTGTAGAAGTGTAACAAGATTTAAATAGTGATGGAAGGTTGCCCTATGTGAGTTAGATTTAAATTCTATGCAGGATAATATCAATGATGTGGAGAATGTTTTAAAAATGATTCAGAAGAGATCCACAGTGTCATCTTATTCATAGGGTTTTTACTCTGATATTCCAAATGGAAAACCATTCGTAAATGCTTTCCTGTATTAATACAGATTGCATTATGAATTCTCCGCTGTTGAGAGTGTGTTGTGTACTCTGGCAGAGTTTTCCAGTATTACTTACACTTGTGGGGTTTCTCAAAAGAAGCAATTATAGGACATCAATTAATGAGTCCTGAATAAAGACTTTCTTATATTTTTATATCATAAGATTTTATAAGAGTGAAATAAAGCGAGAGTTTGGAGAAAATGATGTCTCAAAATTTTTATATTCGTAGGATTTCTCAAAAGTGTAAATATCCTGGTGTTGAGCAAAGTCCGAGTCCTGACTAAAGGTGTTCCCATAGTCTTTCCATTGATAGAGATTACCACCATTGTGAATTTTCTGTTCAGTAAAATATGGATGGTGACCAAAGATCTGGCTACTTTCCTTACATTCATAGGATTCTGTATCCATATGAATTTTCTTATGTCGTGTAAGTTGTGAACCCCAGATAAAAGATTTCCCACATTCTTTACATACATAAGGTTCCTCACCAGTATGTATTCTCTGATGTCGAGTAAGTTGTGAACCCCAGAGAAAGGCTTTTCCACATTCTTCACATTCATATGGTCTCTTTCCAGTATGGATTTTCTGATGTCGATTAAGTTCTGAGCCACGAAAAAAGGTCTTTCCACATTCCTTGCATTCATAGTTTCTCTCACCAGTATGAATTTTTTGATGTCGATTAAATTCTGAGCCATGAAGGAATGTCTTTCTACATTCCTTACATTCATAGAGTTTCCTCTCATTATGAATTTTCTCATGTTGAGCAAGATATGAGGCCCAAATAAATGTCTTCCCACATTGTTTACATTCATAAGGTTTCCTACCAGTATGAATTCGTTGATGTCGAGCAAGGTGTGAACTCCAGATATAGGCTTTTCCACATTTCTCACATTCATAGGGTTTCCTGCCTACATGAACATTCTGATGTTGAGCAAGATTTGAACCACGAATAAAGGCTTTTCCACATTCCTTACATTCATGAGATTTCTCACTAGTATGAGTTCTCTGATGTTGAGTCAGGTGTGAGCCACGAGTAAAAGCTTTTCCACACTCCTTACATTCATAAGGCTTTTCACCAGTGTGAATTCTCTGATGTTTAGTAAGATGTGATCGCTGACTAAAGGCCTTCCTACATTCATTACATTCATAGGGTTTTTCACCAGTATGAATTCTCTGATGTCGTGTAAGATCTGAGCCACAACTAAAGGCCTTCCCACATTCCTTACATTCGTAAGACTTCTCACCTGTATGAATACGCTTATGGACACTAAGTTGTGAATGAAATCTGAAGGCCTTCCCACATTCCTTACATTTAAAAGGTTTTTCACCAGTATGAATCCTCCTATGACCAGTAAGACTTGAACGCAAACTAAATGCCTTCCCACATTCTTTACATTCGTATGTTTTCTTAGCAGCATGAACTGTCTGATACTGAGTGAGTTCTGAGTCAGAAAGAAAGGTTTTCTCATATTCCTTATCTTCACAAAATTTCTCCCTAGTTTGAATTACTTGATGTTGAGTACAGTCTGAGCCAGAAGGAAAGGCTTTCCCACATTCTTTAAATTCATTCAGTTTCTTTCCTGTATTCTGTTTGTGATGTACATTAAAAGATGAGTGATGGTTAAAAGTGGACATTTCTTCATTAGTGAGTATAACCTGCTTTAAACATTCTTCCTGATTTTCCTGTTGTGTTTCAGACTGATCTTTGCTTTTCCAATCACCCCTAAAACATAAATATTCAAGGCTGTATTTTTTACAAATTTGCAATTGAGTCAGTTCTCTCTCAAAAGTGACATCTTTTTGTGGTAACTTCTTGCTCTGACATCTGGACTGCATGTCTGAAAGGTAAGAAAATAAATTCATACTGTTTTAAAATGTCCAATGTAGAAATAAAGAGTAAATCCTAAAATACATAAGGCATATGAGAAGTGAATGACATAAGAAATTCTCAAATTCTGGGCAATATGAAAAAGGAGCAAAAAATAAATAGAAATTTAAGAGAGGGGCACCTGGGTGGCTCAGTGGGTTAAAGACTCTGCCTTCAGCTCAGGTCATGATCTCAGGGTCCTGGGATCGAGCCCCACATCGGGCTCTCTGCTCAGCGGGGAGCCTGCTTCCTCCTATCTCTCTGCCTGCCTCTCTGCCTACTTGTGATCTCTGTCTGTCAAATAAATAAATAAAATCCTTAAAAAAAATTAAAAAAAACCCCAAAACATTAAAAAAAAAAGAAATTGAAGAGAACTAATAAAAGTTGAGGTGGGTTATTAGATATATAAAAGCTTTGTTTTACTGAAGTTCATCTGAGTAGTTCAACTAAAAACATGATTATTAAAGTACCACCCAGTCATGGAATGCCAATGTAAAGATAACACATTAGTAAATCAGTATGTATTCACTCAGTATGGTAAATCAACCCTTAGCATATGTTAAGTATTAAAAAAATAATTCTGTAAAAAATACACTACAAGACCAAAAAAAAAAAAGAAATGGGGGGGAATTTAGGATAGAATAAAGGATCTTATAAAAACCGGGTACTGGGAAGCACAGTTGGGATCATTTAATATGATTAATGTCACTTCCATCTTTACTGAAATGAGTACATATACTGCTTCCATATTACTTTCTGTACAGATAGGAGGAAACAAAAGTATATCTAAACTAACTCAAAGACAAATATGCAGAAATGTAATCATGCCTACTTAATCATTTTTCAATTTGCCTTTGTACAAGCAAAGACTTCATCCTGCTCATTTCCTGCACAGTGCATAGCCAAGTTCAACTTTCTGTCACATGACTCCACCAAGTTGCTTTTGTCTTCTTAAGAATAGTTGTATTGTTCATCCATTCTGCCTTATGCTTTCAAACCCTTCCCTAGGTCTCTTCTTCCTTTCCTTCGCCACTGAAAATATTATAAAGTATCTACAAATTTTCAAGTACTATGGAAGCTATTATGATGAATGTTTTATATAATTCTGAGCTTAAAAACAGTAATGTTGGGAAAGAGAGTATCAGTCCAGTGGGAAGTAATTTAGTCTAGAGTTAACAGAGAGTAGGAACTCAGTAACACAGGTATGTTGCTTTTAGGTTAAAGGACATAATTATGGGTGATAGTTCAAAAAGGAAAATAGTTTGAGAAGTTGCCAAGGGCAAAGAGTCTGGCATGAGCTAGGAATACGTAGGACCACTCTGTAACTCACTTTTTTTTTTTTTAAGATTTATTTATTTATTTATTTGACAGACAGAGATCACAAGTAGGCAGAGAGGCAGGCAGAGAGGGTGGGGGCCGGAGGGAAGCAGGCCCCCCGCCGAGCAGAGAACCCAATGTGGGACTCGATCCCAGGACCCCGAGATCATGACCTGAGCCAAAGGCAGAGGCTTCAACCCACTGAGCCACCCAGGCGCCCCTACCACAGTGTTTTACAAACACTATCTGGCACAAAATTAAATAAATAACCAGATAATATAAATGCAAACAGACTACATTATATATATATATATATATATATATACACACACACACACACACGTATATATATATAATATATTTTCAATCTCTATAATTTAGTAATTTCCAAAATGTTCTATAAATGGATTCATTTAGCATGTGATCTTTGGTATTTTTCATTCAGCACAATATCCTGGAGATTCATTCAAGTTGTTTCAGGTATCAATAGTTGAGAAAAAGAACGATTTTAAAACATAAATATAAACTCTGGGATTTAAAAACATGATTCCAATAAGGAAATACAATTTTTCTTTCCTTGATATTTCAAATAATAAAAACCCCTCCTAAATAAACAATTAACAAATACTGTGGGGAAAATAAAAAGCTCCAAGAGTATGTTATTTCAATCTGAGTCCTGCCCATAATAGAAAATTCATCAATTAGCCTCAACTTGCCAAATATGTGCCTTGTTTCCTCTTGACAGCCAGGATTTGTCTTTTATGACATTGCACTCTCTTTGTTGTCCTCCATTAGCCTTAAACTCTCTTCTGCTGCTTACTATTCACTCTAGCCGGGAGACATTTTCACCTATTATCCTGATTTTCAACTAAGCAGCCTATCAGGCCCTTTCTTAATGTAGAGCCTATTTTGCCAATATTTATGGGCATGTTCCAGTCACAGAAGAGAATACAAGTTTCTTAATAGATTATATACTCTGCTAACCCTTCTGATCCCAAAATGAAATTGGAAAATCAATAAATGTTGGTTAAAAGAACAAATTAGTGAGCGCAGGAAATGCAGAAGCAAGGAGAATTTAGGCAAAATAAGAAAAATTTAAGATATAGTAGGTAAAATAAAAACAGGGTCAGATTTTTTTTTTTAGGGAGAAATTTATAAATATCTAAATGAAGAAATTTACAAATATCTAAATGAAAAAAAGAGAGAAAGAAACTGTGTCAAAGCACTGATAAACTGACTACTAGAAAAAAAAGAATGACACTTACCTTTTTTTTTTTTTAAAGATTTTATTTATTTATTTGTCAGAGAGAGAGGGAGAGAGAGCGAACGAGCACAGGCAGACAGAATGGCAGGCAGAGGCAGAGGGAGAAGCAGGCTCCCTGCTAAGCAAGGAGCCCGATGGGGGACTCGATCCCAGGACGCTGGGATCATGACCTGAGCCGAAGGCAGCTGCTTAACCGAGCCACCCAGGTGTCCCGACACTTACCTTTTTATAACATATGAGGGAAAGAAACTGAAGAGCACTGAATTGGAGTGGTATTTGGAGGTGAAGAGAAGGGCCATTTGGAAGTGCATGGTAAAGACGTTACTTCTGACTCTAGGTCTCAGACTGTTACCCTTAAGTTTTTAATCCCTTGAGGAGACTTGAGGCCATTATTTCAGAGATGCTGCCGCCTCACTAAACTATATCTATAATGATGATGGTTTCCTTGTGATAGCTTTTATCTATAATGATGATGGTTTCCTTGTGATAGCTCAGCCCTCACTTACCTGGGCAAGGTCCTCCTGTCTCATCCTGAGAAACCATCCAGGGCTCTTTCCCCTTCTCCAGTAAAGAGAACACATCTGGCTGATAAATGCAAAGTCCTGATCAGAGATAAGAAATAGGAAATGACCACGTGGTAAAGATTTCAAAATTTGCATCTAGTCCCTTAGTTACAAAGGAAGAGAGACAATTATAGGAAGAGTAAGAAAAAGGCACGAGGTATTTCTAAAGGATGGAGAAGATGGAGGTTCCCACTGATGACTATTACCAAATTTACAAAGCATAAACCATTTTCCCAGAAGGAAATCAGAAATTCCCTTAGATCCTTGAAAGACAATTCAAAAATTCACAATGTAGAAATCAGAAATTGCTGGGGTCATGTTCTGAATCTTACCCAGTGAGATCATGTTGCTATAGTTCTCCAACATCACATCTCTGTACAAATGTCTCTGGTCCAAGTCCAGGCACTCCCACTCCTCCTGAGAGAAGTCTATGGCCACATCCCTGAACATCATCAACTGCTGAAACAAGCAACACAAGCATCACAGTGACATTAAAAAATCTTTTAGATACAAGGGGGAAGAAATGAAAAGGGCACTGTAGGAAGTAGTATACTCACTGAGCAAAAACTGAAGTTGGCTGCCTGTCGAATGGGGGGAAATGACATGGAAATTCAGTGTGACTGAAGCTGAGTGCCCATATGCTCTTACAGTCTTCTATTGTTCAGTACAACATCCCTATGACCGTCCAGTGACAAGCATCAGACAACAGGATGGCAGCCCAGAATTAAGAGTTCTTTGTTGATACCGCTGGGATGCCATGCCAGGCTTACATGACTAACTCTAGATTTATTATTTGATAAACGCTTCCCCCCTTAGGCTACTTTTAGTTGAATTTTCTGTTAGCTGAAGTTGAAAGGATTCTTAGAAGACACACTTCCTAACTGAATACCATTTTCTGTGGGACTGTATAAAATCTCTGGGTTCTAGGATAAGTAGCTGACAATCAACACATGTCTTGTTAATAATATTAATCTCTCTAGGGGCACCTGGGTGGCTCAGTGGGTTAAGTGTCTGCCTTTGGCTTGGGTCGTGATCTCAGGGTCCTGGGATCGAGCCCTGAATCGGGCTCTCTGCTCGGCGGGGGGCCTGCTTCCCCCTCTCTCTCTGCCTGCCTCTCTGCCTACTTGTGATCTCTCTCTCTGTCAAATAAATAAATATAAAATAATAATAATATTAATCTCTCATTGATTTCCTGGCAAGATCCCAGATCTTTCTGAACTTAACCTTTCATCAATCCTCTATTTAAAAGCATGATAAAGTGCCAACGAATAAAACGAACACCAACCAACACCAACTCTCACCTCTACTAATTGAAACACCCCATCCTACAGAATAAGTAAAAGCTTTCATGTAGTGTATCCCTTTGAGCCACTCAGTTCCACCTTGTTAAGCCACAGGTTTGAAAAGATAGTCTCTACTATTTCTTCTAAGGAAAAATATTTCTCCTCATTCACTGCTCTGCCACAGTATTGGGACAAGGGAGGTGCTGAATGCCATGCTGCAGAGAAGAGGGACACCTAGGGAAGGCAGTGGACTGTTTCACGAGTATCATTTACCACAATGAATAGTGACTCATGTAAGTAGCTTAAGGATAAAAAATAAAAGTATTCATACAATGTGATAGAAATGATTTTAATTTTGGAGAGAGGCAATTCCAACTCACATTGGCCATGATGACTTAAAATTCCAAGAATCAGTCAGTCTTCTAGACTCCTCTCCTGGTGAAGTAGAGTCCTGAGAAAGCAGAGCTAGAAGGAAGGAATGATGAGAGGTCACATTTTCCTCAGAGCTTTCAAATGGACTAAGAATGCCATTTTCTCCCTGAAAAAAGGTCAAAGTGAGTCTACCGAAATCCTGGCCCAAACCAAAACCCAAGTGACTCATTCGCCCTCCCTTTTTTTCTCAGTCCTAAGTAACCACCAATTCACTTTCTGTCTCTGTAGATTTCCCTATTCTGGACTTTCATATGAATGGAATCATATAATATGTCAACTTACTGTGACTAGTGCCTCTCATTTAGCATATATGAAGGTATTGGCTTTTGTCAGATGCTTTTTCTGTATCTATTAAAATAGGCATGTGATATTTGTTTTTTATTCTATTGATATGATATGTCCTGTTAATTGATTTTTGGATGTTCAGACAACCTTACATTCCTGGGATATATTCCACTTAGTCATGCTGTATAATTCATTTTATATGTTGCTGGATTTGGCTTACTAACATTTTGTTGAGGTTTATTGCACTCAGATTCTTATGAGACATGCTTTGTCTGGTTTTGGTATCTGGGTAATACCAGCCTCATCAAGTAAGTTAGGATCTGAGCTATATTCTTTTTAAAAAATTTTTCGAAAAAGTGAACTAAAAAATAAAAAATAAAAAGTGAACTCAATACTCAACATGGGACTCAAACTCTCACAACCCCAAGATCAAGAATCACATGCTCTTCCCACTGTGCCAGCTAGGCACCCCTGGCTATATTCTTTAACTGCAGCAGAGAAGACACTGGGGAACTCAGAACTGATAGCAAGAGTCCTTCTGAACCAGGTTATGTTCTGAACAACAAAGAAAACCTGGCTGTTCAAAGGAACCATATTTTATTTATTTAGTTTTCATTTAAATTTTAGGTAGTTAACATACAATGCAATATTGGTTTCTGGAATAGAAGTCAGTGATTCATCACTTATATACAATACCCAGTGCTCATCATAACAACTGCCTTCCTTAATACCCATCACCCATCTAGCCCATCCCTCCCCCACCTCCCTCTGTCAACCCTTAGTTTGTTCTCTATCATTAAGTCTTTTATAGCTTGTTTTACTCTCTCCTTTTTTTCATTTCCCCTTCCCATATGTTCATCTGTTTTCTTTCTTAAATTCTACCTATAAGTGAAATCATATAGTATCTGTGTTTCTCTGACTTATTTCACTTAACATAATACACTCTAGCTCCATCCATGTTGTTGCAAATGGAAGATTTCATGCTTTATGATGGCTGAGTAATATTCCATTTTATATATAAACACATCACATCTTCTTTATCCATTCATTGGGTGATGGATATTTGGGCTCGCTTCATAGTTTGGCTATTATTGTTAATGCTGTTTGAATCTGTATTTCTATATCCTTTGGGTAAATACCTAGTATTGCAATTGCTGGGTCACAGGATAGTTCTATTTTAAACTTTTTGAGGAACCTCCATATTGATTTCCACAATGGCTGCACCAGTTTGCATTCTCACAAACAGTGCAAGAGCATTCCCCTTTCTCTGCAGAGGAACTGTATTTTATTATTTTATTATTTTTTAATTTTTTTAAAAGATTTTATTTATCTGACAGAGACAGTGAGAGAGGGAACACAGGCAGAGGGAGTGGGAGAGGGAGAAGCAGGCTCCCTGTTGAGCAGGGACCCCGATGCAGGGCTCAATCCCAAGACCCTGGGATCATGACCTGAGCCAAAGTCAGACGCTTAACGACTGAGCCACCCAGGTGCCCTGAAGAACTATATTTTAAAGAAATTGTTTCTTATTGTAGTAACAGAGGAGGGAACTCTTGAGCAGAAGAACCTAAAAACTACCTTTTCACAAGGAAAGCACCAGTGACAGCTATTCTGAGATAATCTATAACCTTCCAAAAAATAACAAAATTAGAACCATCGTGTCCCAAGATATTGTTAGATATGTTTGATAAGAGTGCCAAAATACCCCTATGTATGAAGAAACTGCCTAAAAGACATCGGAGAAGATTAAAATTATTATCCAACATTCCAATATGAGTAAAAAAATAATTTGATATAATCACAGCTCTGAGGCAAGACTACATGCACAAATGTTATAATGATTTCAGGAATGGGGAGGAAGTGAGGGAGAGACTACAAGTGAGAGTTCGTTAAATACAAAAGTGAAAGAGGACACAGGCAGAATCACTTTAGAAACAAAGAACAAATAAGCACAAGGTATGACAAATACCACAGAAAGTCCATGGACAAAGAATACAGAAACTACCCTTTTACGAAGATGGTACCAAAAGCTAAGAAGGAAGCCCCTGCCCCTCCCAAAGCAGAAGCCAAAGCAAAGGCTTTTAAGGCCAAGAAAGTGGTGCAGAAAGGCGTCCACAGTCACACACAAAAAAGATCCACATGTGACCTATGTTCCGACGACCCAAGACTCTGTGTCTCGGAAGGCTGCCCAAATACCCTTGAAAGAGCGCCCCCAGGAGAAATAAGCTTGATCACTATGCTATCAAGTTCCCCCTGACTACTGAGTCAGCCATGAAGAAAACAGAAGACAACAACATGCTTGTGTTCATTGTGGATGTCAAGGCCAACAAGCACCAGATCAAACAGGCTGTGAAGAAGCTCTATGTCACTGATGTGGCCAAGGTCAACACCTTGATCAGGCCTGATGGAAAGAAGAAGGCATATGTTCCACTGACCCCTGACTATGACGCTTTGGATGCTGCCAACAAAATTGGGATCATCTAAACTGAATCCAGCTGGCTAAATCTAAATACAGTTTTTTTCATCATAAAAAAAAAAAGAATACAGAAACTAGTGAGCAGAACAAAAAAAAAAAAAAAAGAGAGAGAGAGAGAGATGACCATTATTGGAAGAAAACCATGAAGGTCAGAGATAATCCAACTTACAAATAAGCAGACCCGTACAGAAGAAATCCAAATCAAGGAAGAGAATATTAAAAACTGTATTTTTAACATTAAAAAATAATTTTCTGAGATAAAGTATGAATTTACGTAATGAAAGACATACTATATTGCAGGGAAAAATGATTCAGAACTGAGTGCCAAAATACATCCTAATAAAATTTTAGCCTAAAACCCATGGGAAATCAAGATAAAAATATCAAATTAGGGATGCCTGGGTGGCTCAGTTGGTTAAGCAGCTGCCTTCGGCTCAGGTCAGGATCCCAGCGTGCTGGGATCGAGTCCCACCCACATCAGGCTCCTTGCTCGGCAGGGAGCCTGCTTCTCCCTCTGCCTCTGCCTGCCACTCTGTCTGCCTGTGCTTGTTCTCTCTCTCTCTCTCTCTGACAAATAAATAAATAAAATCTTTAAAAAAAAAATCAAATTACCTATGAGAAAAAGGAAATTTAGTTGTTACACTTCTCCACTGCTAAATTCAGAGCCCCAAATAGTGAAGTAGTTTCTCAAGTATACTTGTGGGAAAATAAATGACAGAATCGAAGATTTTATATGAAGCCAAGCTGTCCTTCAAGTATAAGGGATATAAAAAGTTCTATGCTTCGGGGCACCTGGGTGGCTCAGTGGGTTAATGCCTCTGCCTTCGGCTCAGGTCATGATCTCAGGGTCCTGGGATTGAGCCCCGAATTGGGCTCTCTGCTCAGCAGGGAGCCTGCTTCCCTCCCCCTTCTCTCTCTGCCTGCCTCTCTGCCTGCTTGTGATCTCTGTCAAATAAATAAATAAAATCTTAAAAAAAAAAAGTTCTATGCTGCAAGAGCTTAGGCAGTATTATTCACAAGAATGCTTTCTAAACTACAAGATGACATATTTCCACCTTAAAAGAGAGAATAGAGAAAATTTCAGAAAATTTTTGATTGTATCATCATTTATACACTTGGCTTTATATGTGATAAACTTCAATAAAAAGTTAATTTTACATATATGGGAAAATATATAAAAAGCAAATGCAAACTAACAAAAAATAAGCAAGGGTGCCAGGGTGGCAGAGTTGGTTAAGTGTCCAACTCTTGATCTCAGCTCTGGTCTTCACCTTAGGGTTGTGAGTTCAAGACCCACACTGGGCTCTACATTGGATGTGGAGCCTACTCAAAAAATTTAAAAAAGAAATTAAAAAAAGAAAAGCAATTTGTTTATTTAAAAAAAAAAGCAGGGCTATGATCTTGAGCATGCTAAAATAACAAAGCCTACAATTCATAATAAAAATAATGATGACTATCTAGGGACTCCTGGGTGGCTTAGTTGGTTAAGCATCCAACTCTTGATTTGGGCTCAGGTCATGATCTCAGGGTTGTGAGATCAAGTCCTGCATCAGGCTCTATGCTGGGCATGGAGCCTGCTTAAGGTTCGCTTTCTGCTTCTTACCCTCTCCCTCCCCTTCTCTCTAAAAATAAAAATAATGATGATGATGATGATGAATATATATCAACTAACAGCAGCAACTTTAATAAAGCAGAAGCTACAGGTTATGTAAGATAAAACTTGATTCACAGAGTATTTTAATACATTTTTGTCAAGCAAAGACAAATTAAGTGGAAAACAAATATTATTGACTGGCCATATATTAGATCACAAAGAAAAATTCATTAAATTCCAACGTTAAAAATATCATAATGCAGGGCACCTGGGTGGCTCAGCGGGTTAAAGCCTCTGCCTTCGGCCCAGGTCATGATCCCAGGGTCCTGGGATCGAGCCCTGCATCAGGCTCTCTGATCAGTGGGAAGCCTGCTTCCCCCACCCTCTCTGCCTGCCTCTCTGCCTACTTGTGATCTCTGTCTGTCAAACAAAAAAAAGTATATCATAATGCAGTAAAAATGGAAATTACAAGCAAAGAGGGGGCCTATGTGCCTTACCTGAATCCCTCATCTTTACAAAAGGGATTGAGTTCCCTTCATGTCACAGTACTCAAGACCTTTCCGTAGCACTAAGGCTAAGACACTATGCCACTATATTAGTTTTCTATCACTGAGCAACAAATTAGCATAAACACAATGGCTTAAAACAATACAAATTTATTACCTTACACTTAGGCAGTTAGGTAAAAGATGTTTCTCACTGGGCTATGATCAAGGTGTCAGCCCAGCTCTGTTCCTTTCTGTATGCTTTAAGGGAGAATTATTTATTTCCTTATGTCTACCAGAGTGTAGAGGCCACCAACATTGGCTCCCTTCCTTCAGCCAGCAATTTTGTTATCTCTGATCATTCTTCTTTGATTCTAGCTCCCTCTGACTCTAAACCCTTGGGAAAGGTTTACTGACTTTAAGAATCCATTGGGCCTAATTGGGTAATCTAGGATAATTTCTCCATTTCAAGGTCCTTAACTTAATCTTGTTTGCAAAGTCTCTTTTGCCCTTCATGTAAAGCAAAATATTCACAGGTTCCAGGGATTAGGACCCATCTTTGCAGAGAGATTACTTTGCCTACCCCAACGACCTTTAAAGCCTCTGTCCTTGGCTCCTCTCTTCCTGATGGATATTCAAAAATCCACCTCTTACTATTCTATCACTTTCTCTCTAACAGTCTTGAACCCAACCCAGAATAAGCATCAATATCCCCTGTATCCATGTTTATGTCCATCATAAGCCTTAGATTCCCTAATGATCTCTCTTTTCAGACACTGTACTCCCACCCAATCAGCTGGATGTACCCCCTTTTCAGCCCTCCCCAAATCTTGACACTTTTTAGTATGCCCTCTGGAATTCATAATTAATTAATAACAAACCCCTCTTCTATCTCCAACCACTTCTTTGAATATTCCCTTCACCTTTGGGTCTAAGGGAAACCTGGCTCCCCCCAAAGGACTCTGCAGCCTTTTCAACATCTCCCTCTCCTATCCCCCGCAGCTTCTTGCCATTGGGTCTGGGGGGTATGGTCCTTGTTCTTCTTACTTTCAGACTTTTCTCTCTTTCTCCTCCAAAAAAGCTCTAGCTTGGAATTTCATGCCCTGAGATTATTTATAATATACCACACCTCACTGTTGCTGACATCTACCAAATACAGGATATTGCTCCTTGTTTTTTGAAAATCTGAGCTCATGGCTCATTCTCTGCAACACTACTATCCTCTTATTCTTGCAGTTGCACTTCATCCACACAGATAAGCCTTGCTTACTCATTCTTACCTGTATTTCTACTTTTCCCTCTCTTGTGACTCATTATCACCAATATACTGCAACGTTGTCATCCCCCCCCCACTAGCTAGTGTTCTATTTCTTTTTTTTTTTTTTTAAGATTTTATTTATTTATTTGTTAGAGAGAGAGAGCGAGCGAGCACAGGCAGACAGAGTGGCAGGCAGAGGCAGAGGGAGAAGCAGGCTCCCTGCCAAGCAAGGAGCCCGATGTGGGATTCGATCCCAGGACGCCGGGATCATGACCTGAGCTCTTAACCAACTGAGCCACCCAGGCGTCCCTGGTGTTCTATTTCTCTGCTCATATTTACAGAGAAATTCTTGGGATGTGTTCTCTACACTGTCTCCTATTCCTCTCCCCACATTCTATATTACCCGACTCAAGCCAACTAGTGGCCACCACAGAAACTGCTCTCCACACATTTACGAAGAAGTGTAATTGTTACTAAACGCAAAATTCTTTGTTTCTGGCTCCGCGGCTGCTGCTACCACATTTACACACACGGTCAGGCATACAGCGGTGCAGTCACAATCATATACATGCACAGTCACACCTGAATAGTATTCCAATCACCTACAGTTCCCTTCACCATCGGGCGCATGCAAACACGCACACGTACACACCCCCAACCCTACAGCTTCTAAGCGATTACCCCTACATCCCGCTCCCGTAACAATTTCACACAAGCACACACAGATCCCATCCTGATCGCGCGGGAGCGGAGATAAACAGACACAGCTCCCTACAACCTTCTTTCCCGCAGCCTCTTGCTGGCAAAGCCCGAGACTCAGAAAACATTAGTCCCTCACTGCTCACTGTCCTCCCCAGTGGCCTTGGCCCCTCAGGTGTCATTTCGCTTCTGAGTCTTAGACTCTCTTACCTGACCCTGCGGTCCCTACAAGAATGTTCCGCGGGTACTCGGGCGCAATGCTTTCTACGGTCCTGAAAGCTTTGGTGCGCGGACAGGAAGCTGCCTTGGCTATGGTGGACATTGGAAAATGTAGTCAGTGCCTGGACAGCCTTTCAGAGCCCAGAGCCGACAATCTTAATTCACAGGCCTCGGCCTCGGCAAAGACCATCGCCCTCCTAACTGCTCACATCCGGGGCAGAGGGCTTCCACGAGTTCCAGGTCGCGTTTGGAACGCAAAACTCCACCGTGGCCTCCACACCGCTCCTCCACAAATGTGTGTCCAAGTCCGGGAACCTGGACAATAAACCAATGTGGCCTTTACCGGAAGTAGCCTTGGACGCGATGGCCCCTGGGAAATGTAGTTCAGAGTCCTAGAGCTACCTCAGAGGAGGGGTTAATTCTTCCCTGCTTGAGGTTGCGGTCTGGGCATCAAACGGATCGGCGTGACAGAAAGGTCCTGTTGGTCAGTGCCAAGCGACCTGCAAGTCCTTACCATCTCCGTCTGAGCCTTGGCCCGGCCTGGCGGATATCTCTTATCCCACATGCATCGACCTGGGGGTGGGATGAAGGGTCCCGATCCCAGGAGGGTCCCTTCTCTGCGAAGCCCAGGGAGCTCCTTTAACCGAGGTGTAGTATCCCTTACATCTTCAAACTTTCTTTATTCTTATCTTCCAATTACTCTTAAAGAGTTTAGTTTAAATTAATATTCAAGCTTACATTAGTGTTTTGCAAATGTTGTTCATGTCTTGGCTTTTTTTCCCCCCTGAAGTTAATACCTGCCAGCTTTTAAAATTTGCTTCCTTTTCTTGGAGCTCATCCTTTAGATGGACAGTATGTCTAAACTTTCTGGCAGAGGAGTAATTTTTTCCAGTCCTTTCAAATTCAGCCTTTAAAAATAATTCTTTAAAAAAACAAAAAAATAATTCTTAAAGATATTTTTATTGTAAAATAGGTGCAAAACATATTTTTATTGTAAAATACCTGAAGAGAAGTGCATAGAATGTGTAGAATGTGTCAGTTTAGTGTATCTCAATACTAATGAAGAGTATATTGTTGGTATCTCAAGAAGAAATGGCCTATGCATGTGATATTTCTGATCCCAGCCCCTAGCTGACCACTATCCGCCTGACTATTAGAGTAAAAATATTATAGAGGCCACTTTTAGGCAATCAACTTGAACAGTGGAAACCTGAGTAAGATAAAAGGGCCCACAGTAACTCCCTGGCTGAATACAAACAGGCCCTTCAGGAGACCCACCTGAAAAGAATCATAAGCACTAGCTGACCAATGGGTGGATACAGGTAACAAAAAAGAAAATTTCATACTTTCCATTCCTTCTCATCTTCTCCCCTTAACTACAGCCCCCCAGCCCTGCCTCACAGCAGTCCGCTTTGCTGTCAATAAACTATCTCCCTTGTTCTGCCTTGGATGAATTCTTTCACTGCCTGTGCAAGGGGCTTCCACCAGATTACCCCACATTTGGTGGCCCCCATCGGATTGGGGCCCCGCAAATATCTTGGTTGTTAGTTATCTATATAGATAACTAAATTTCTTTGAAATTATTATATAAATGCAAATCAAATTGTATGAATTTTTCTTGCTAGTTGTTAAAACTCTTCATTGAATTAACTTAAAACTCCACACTAAAGGCTTTGCCAAAGGAAAAGTGTGCCCATTCAGGGATGAAAATTATTTTCCTCAGTTACTACTGTGTTGTGGGACCCCAAGATCAATACTCCCTCCAAGGTTGAATGATCCACTAGGAGAACTCACAGTGAAACAATACAAAGCAAAATTAGCAAAGAGGAAAGATGCATGGAGTAAAGTCCAAGAAAAATCAGATGCATAGTTCCAAGGATCCTTTCCAAGTAGAGTCACACAAGATATTAATTTCCCCTGCAACAAGTTGTGACAAAACATGTGAAATGTTGCCAACCAGGGAAGAAGCTCATTAGAGACTCAGTGCCTAGAGTTTTTATTGTGGGCTGGTCACATAGGCAGCTTCTACCAAGTGTGCATACCAGAATTTCAGCAGGAAAGCAGGTGTTTAATATAAACTGTATGATTTGCACAAACAGGCATAGTGAGACACTCTTATCAGGATAGCAGGACCTCCCTCTGGAAAGCTAAATTCTAGATGCAAGCCAAGCACTAACTGTGCAAGCAAACCTTCTAAGGATAAAAATTCTCAGTATTGCTAGGTTAAGGCTTTTCTGCACACTACTGTCCTAAACAAAATGTTTGACTTTCAACAACAACAAACATTTTAAGACATATGAAAGAACAGGGAAAAAAAAAATCAAGATGCTCCCAAGAGATTAAAAAAAAAAAAACTAAACTCACGGGTCCTTAGCTTGTTGCTGCGTAACTTCAATCTCTACCTCTGTCTTCACATGGCCTTCTCTTGTATGTATTTTCATCTTCTCTTATAAAGACACTTGAAATTGGATTTGGGTTACACACAGGTAATCCAGGATAAACTCACCTAGAGATCCTTAACTTAACTTCATCTGCAAAGACCCTTTTACCAAGTAAGGTTAATGAGGGTGCAAAAGGACAAAGCTGAGGACAAAGCACAAGCTGACACAGTCCCACCCCTAACTCCCCTCCCTATGTTGACATTCCTCAGGCACTTCTGGCTGCCCTGAAACTAAGGGAAAGGAAAAACAAATGGTTAACTGATAAAGATCACAGTTCTTCACAGTTATTCCATTAATTTACAAATGTCTTAGTGATAATCAAGAAAAATCATTCTTAGCAATAGCCTAACTTTCAGAGACCTATAACTCAATATCCTAGAACCCTAAAATCACCTTCCCCTCCAGAAGTGATGTGGGAAACAGAGGCAGAAGGGAATGTAAACAAACTTAAATTTCTTTATGACTGGCAGCCCACTGACAAATACTTGAGATAGAAAGTCCTTTTGGAAACCTCCCTTTTCCTTACCTCCCCCAAGTCCCAAGTATATACTCAGTCACCTCTCACACTTGTAATGCATCTCTTTCTGCCACAGGTCCTGTACCCATGCTTTAATAAGAATTCTTTCTTGGCCATTGGCTCTGGACCCCACCGTTACCCAAAGCTACCTCAGGATCACATTCACAGATCTTGGGGGTTAGGATATGGACATAGCTATGGGGTGCCACTATTCAATCCAATACAACACGTTACTATGTTTAGTCTTACCCTAATAGATTCCTTAGAATTCTCATCCTCTCACTACTATAAATGATACCTAGGTACTAACAACATGAAAATGTTTCCCTTTAATGTGCGCTCAGTGCTTTAGGAGATTAAAGACAAAATTCTTCATCTACCCCCTAAAGCTTGCTCATTCCATAGTTTTTTTTTTTAAAGATTATCTATCTATCTATCTATCTATCTATCTATTTGAAAGAGAGAGCATGATTGTGCATGTATGGCACACAGAGGGAGGGACAGAGGGAGAGGGAGAGAATCCCAAGCAGACTCCCTGCTGCTCCTTGAATATACAGGCTTGTACTCAACATATAGCATTTATGTTTTAGTGCTTTTTCTGTTTATAAATTTGCTTTATCCAAATATGTTCAAATGTTGCTTCTCCGTCCTTTTGGTTTGCTCAAATATTTTCCTCTTAGTTAAGCTTTTCCTAACTATACTATTTAAAATTGCAATTCCCAAAATAAAATAAAATAAAATTGCAGTGCCCAGGGTGCCTGGCTATCTCAGTCAGAAAAGCATGCTACTCTTGATCCCAGGGTTGTGAGTTCAAGCCCTACATTCGGTGTAGAGATTACTTAAATAAATAAAAGTTTAAAAAACGTAATTCCTTTGGTACTGTCTCATTTTTAAGCTTTCCTTCTCCCTACAGAGGTTACCTTTATCTGGAATGCTATATATTTCATTACACGTTCATTGGCCACTTTCCCTGACTAGAATGTAAAGTCCTTGAGGAAAGGAAATTTGGGCCATTTTATTCACTGATACTTCTCTGGAATAGAACCTGGCACAGATAAAGGGCTCACTAGGTCACAGTGAGCTGCTACATGAAGAAATACAGTGTTTGACAGGAACAAGAAATAGACACTCTCATAAATTTTTTGGTGGGAATGGAAAGTGATTCATCTTATGTGGATTGCAAATATTTATACATAACCTCTGGCCCAGCACTTCTTAAAGGAATTTGTTACAAATGTGCATGCACATCTACACAAAATTGACTATATATATTATTCCAGAATTGTAGAAACCTGAAAACATCCTAAATATTCACTTATATGCTATTAAAGTATGACACTTTCCCTACCACAAAACACAATACCATCATACAAAATAATAATAAATATATATTAATATGGGATGTCTTCTAAGAAATAATAGTGAGTAAAAAATTAGATGCTTTATAGTATACTAATATTTGTAAAAATAAAGATGAGGGCCTTTATATACATAGATATGTTGTTATAAATACAGAATTACTCGAAGTAGTTTACATACGGAACTAGTCACAGTAGATGCAGAGGGAGAAGAGAAATTGTTGAAAGGGAGACTTTTCCCCACTGTAACCTTGTTTAAATATTTAAGATGAATGAGGTAATTCCTTCAAAAACAATTGTGAATAAAAAAGGTTGGCTGAAAAGAGAGCTAGGGGGAAAGCAACAACCATTTCTAAGCTAGTAGCTTCAAGAGGTGATGAAAGTTGCTGAAGTATGACTGTGGGAAATAAGAGACAATTGGAAATGCAGATGTAAAATATAATCCTGAAGCTTTTAGTGATAGAAAGTTAGAAAATGGAATGTAAAAGAAACTTCAGTGTGCAACAATACTAGTGTTGAAAAACTGCAGCTTAAAAAAAAAAAGATTTTATTTATTTATTTTTCAGAGAGAGGGAGCACAAGAAGGGGAGTAGCAGGCAGAGGGAGAATCAGGCTCCCTACTGAGCAAGGAGACTGATGTAGGACTCTGTGGGACTTGATCCCAAGACTCTGGGATCATGACCCCAGCTGAAGGCAGATGCTTAACTGACTGAGCCAGGCATCCAAGACTGCAGATTTGTGCAGGACTGATTGCATATGTAGACCATGACAATGAAGAGAATATGGTCCTCTAGGATTACTTAAATAAAAGAGGGCACTGATAGAAGAAGAATGATGCAGAAGGATTCACATCAGCTAAGACTCAAGGAGAGTAGGGCCTATAAAGGAAATCCTGAAAGACATTTCAGTGGTGCCAGCTCTCTCACTGAACATCTGTGTTCTGCCTTAACCCAAGCATATCTGCCGGGTTCTCACTTACTCACTTGGAGAGAACTTCATTTACATTTCCTCTACTCACTACCCATGGCCTCTTTTCTTGCTCCAGATTAAAGATTTTATCCAGTTTGGTGATGTGATAGCCTATATATAGGAAAATGACATAAGACTGAATTTTAATTCGAGCACCATTCCCCTTTTACCTTAAATGTTGAGCATATACAATTATATGGCAGAGGGCTTAAGGACACCTGAAACTTGTTATCTCAAAGCTGAGTCTATTATGCTATGTAAAGGTTCTAAATATTTCAGAAATGGAAAAGAGACAATGCTTTACTTTCAAAAGTTGGATTATACAGAGAGCTATCCATGTCTAATATGACTGGTTTGCTCTAGTTCGCCACCATCACATCCCTGTACAGCTTCCTCTGAACATCTTTTAATTGTGGTTGATACTTCTGGTTGAATTGAACAACTACATCTCTGAACATTTACCTTACCAATGACTCCCAGAGAACAGAAAAGAGTAAATGTCTGGGGGCAAGATTATAGACAAAACAGGTACCCCTATAGCAAAATATACCCCGTTTAATATGTCATACTGATTTGTTATTCTCTTCCAGAACAAATGGTTGGAATCTTTAGCGTTTATATAACAATGCTAAAGTTATTTATTATATAGATTAAAATTTAGCTTTTCCCTCTTAAAAATTGAAGCTCCAGGAAGACATACCCTTATTATCAATTTGAAGAGAAAATGAGGCTTGTAGGATTCAGATTCATTCACCAGCTCAGGCACCCATGCTGAGATGACCTACAGTCAGGTGATCACACAAATACTCATACTGGCAGGGATTCAGATGCTGTTGCCCCACTAGCTGCACTCAAGTACCTCAACCACACACACCCATGACGTGACCCTCCAGCCTCCCTAAGCCACATGTAATCTTGATCCACCACTCCGTCACACTCATCAATTTTACCCACATGCAGTTTCTCTTTCACTCAACTCTCCTCCCTCCCCCATCAACCAGTTACACACGTAATCTCACCACTGTCTCACACGGGACCTCCTTTGTCCACTTTCACATACATGACTGGGCTTGAAGATTCCTCCCTTTCAAACTCCCCAGGCTGGTTTGGTCACAGATGCTCAGGTCCACGTTTGGGTTTCTTCTTTTGACAAGGTCCGCAGCATCCTGCCTCAAGAGCATCTGTTTGTATTCCCAGGGCAAAGCGGAATTCTGAGCATCATCCCCCCGGGCACTTAAGTGCGGCCAGGCCTCGCCTCAGTGCCTAGAGGACCCAGCTTACCTTGGCCTGGTACATCGCGAAGTCCAGGGCTGCATTTCTCAGGAAGCTTAGGGCCCAGTGTGTTGCAGGGTGAGTCGTCAAAGTCTGAGAGAGCTGCCCTGGGGGCTTTGTCAACGAACAACTGCTCCAGGCAAGTTAAACAGGTAAGGAAAACTTTATTGAAGACTGTCTCAATGGAGAAGAGAGACTGAACTCAACTCAGTATTTAACAATAGCTGGGATTTTTATCCAAGGGGCAGGGTGAAGGAGTCAGTGGATAGAAAACTACTAAGAGGAGCTTGGTAAATATCAAAAGCACGGGGATTCTTGCTGAACTAGGGTTAGCAGCAGGTCATGGACGAGACCTAGTTAAGAGAAGGGGGGCGCCTAGGTGGCTCAGTGGGTTAAAGCCGCTGCCTTCGGCTTGGGTCATGATCCCAGGGTTGTGGGATCGAGCCCCATATCGGGCTCTCTGCTCTGCGGACAGCCTGCTTCCTCCTCTCTCTCTCTGCCTCTCTGTCTACTTGTGATCTCTGTCTGTCAAATAAATAAATAAAATCTTAAAAAAAAAAAAAAAGAGAGAAGGGGTCAGAGGAGGCTGACTACAGTTTGGACGAGGGAGTCCTACTCAGCTGAAATTCACAGAAGCCTCCGGTGCTCTGCTCAGCCGGAAGACGCAGTTTGGGCTGAGTCCAAGCTCTTTGCTACCGGAGAGTCCAGGAGACCGCTTTTTAGCAACCGGTCGCTACATCCGTACTACATCTCCCAGAGGCCTCTAGGCTCAGTGCTCCCTCCCGCGAGAACTAGCCCTTCTCCTGAGGAGTAGGCGGGATCTTCTGGCGGGTTCGGGCAAACGGCCTCTGGTGCTGCGGGAGCTGTAGCGTTCGAGTAGTTCCAAGTAGAGTAGAGGGGTGCTGACCCTATCGAAGGAGGCCGAAGGTGAGGTGGCCCGGAGCCCGGGGTTGGCGCCGGGTGGCTGGAACCTCTGGCCCGTGGGGGGGTGTGTGGGAGCCAGCTTAGCAGGGGAGATTGTGAGGAGGGTGTGTGTCTAAATGTGACTGTGTCTCTGTGTCAGTGTGAGCGTGTACCGAACTGTGAGGGCGGGGAGGAGGGCTTGATTTGCGCTTATGATTGTTCATGTGTGATGAGGTTTAGTTGTGTGACCGGGTTTTTGCGAGTGTAGTGTTCTTTGACCGCGTTTGTAAAGATGGGTGTCTTCTTCGTGCGTGTTAGTTTATGACCATTTGCTGAGCTGTGGGTGTGGGATGCCTTAACTGTGAGATCTGTGATTGTGTTTACCCATGGTGTATGTATTTGTGATATTTTTGGTGTAGGGTGCGTGTCAATTCATTGTTGTCACTGTGTCCTCATGAAGTGTGGAAGTGGGAATGGGAGTGAGTGGGGCGCCTATGACTGCGATTGTGACTCTTCTGTTTCCGTGGTGTGTATGCTTGTGTGACCATGTGTAGCCCGTTGTGTTTAGGTTTGGGGGTGTCTGTGTCCTCGTGGTGTGAGCTGGTGGGACTATGTATCCGTAAAGCACTGTAGTTGTGGGGCGCCTTTGTCTGCCTTTGTGACTCCAGCGCTCTGCTCCCGGGGGACCTCTGGGCTCAGGGACAGAATCTGCCCAGAACTGCAGTGACCCTGCTCTTGTCTTGATGCTGGTATTGAACAGGATGCCCTAGTCTTGCCTGACTACATTTATGGGTGGCGGGGGTTGGTTGACCTGGGCTCCCAGAAGAACCTGATGTTTCCTGACTCCTGTCTTCTTTCTCAGCTCTGCTTTGATTAGCGTGCAGTGGCTTCCAGAGTGGAGTAAAGAATGGCTGTTGAACATCCACCAAGCTCCTGCAAGGTAGTTTGTTTCCCCCTTTTTCTGGAAATTCCCCTTTCTTTGTCAGGACTTGACTTGCTTTTTCTCCTGTTGAAAATTCTTTCCCATCCGGTGACTTGAGAATTTCCCCTGCAATTTCCCCTTTGAGAATATACGATTGGCTGCAAACCCTAAGCCTTCACAGGCAACTGATTTTCTCTTACTAATTTGTCAAACGGTTTAATTTTCCTTTATGCTTTTTTAAAAGTGCTGCTTCTTTCTATTTTTATTATAAAAGTAAGGCATGACTATTTTAAATAATTTCAGAAGTACATCTTTTGAAGAAAATTTCAATTCCCAGTTAAAACCAATGCTAATTTTTTGGTATTTTCTTCCTGGTCTGTTTTATGTACATATATAAAATGTGATTTTTAAAAATGGAATTCATTCAGCATTTACCATTATAGCCATTTTTACATAAAATTATATTTAAGTATTTTCCCACATGATTTAATATTTGAAACATTTTTAGAAGTGCATATTTATTTGAATGCATGTGGCTTTTTTTTTGCTCTCAAATTAGATACAGAAATGGCATATCCTACTCATTTGTGTCATTTAATACATAATTATAAATATTCACAATAGGGAATACCTAAGAAATAGAATACAACCATCTCTAAAGAAACCTCCGATATACCTTATACCTTTCCACATTCACAAACAACTTGTTCCTTTGATGAGGACCACTGTGATCATTTCTTTGCCTTTCATTAGAACTTTAGTGTATGAATTTAAAAATCATAGGAGGTTAGTTTATGTGTTTTCTCTGTATGAATAGACATTCTTTTGTGCCTTTTTTCATAAAAATATAAGCTTCATTCATGTTTTCTATAACTACAGTTCATTTTTTTTCCACTGCTGTATATATATTATCTTGCACGATAACATCACAATTTACTATTTACTCATTCTACTTTATCCTCATGGATATATGACTTTCTTCCAGTTTTTAACTGTTACAAGTGATGTGACTATGAATATTTTGTGCACATATTTTGGTACATGTGTGCTTGCCTTTCTTTAGCATATATGCTAAAATTGTGATTAAATTGCTGAGGAATAGAGTTTGTACATCTTCAGTTTTACTGACAATGTCAAACTGTTCTTTAAAAATATTGAGCAAGTTTTTACTTGTATCAACAGTTTATAAAGGTTCTTTTTGCTCCACATCCATGCCAAACCTTGGCATCATCATACTTCTGAATTTTTGCCAATTTGGTGGATGTCTAATGTTATTAATCACACAGTTAATTGGTATTTCCTTGATTGTCAATGAAAATGGACACCAATTCTTGCCGAGTTGGTTGTCTTCTTTTGTAAAATGCTTGTTCAAATGTTTTTCCAATTTTTAATTGGGTTCTTTTTCTCTGATTAAGACATATATATCTATATCCCTAGATATAGATACCTATCTATATATCTTCTGTATAATAGTGACTATTTTCTTCTTCTCTGGTCTGGTTTTTCATTTTTGTGCCTTTTGATGAATAGACGTTTGGGATTTACATGTTATGAAATCTTTTTCAGTGGTTAATGTTTATTTAAGAAATTTTCTGTTACCTTGATGTAATGAAGATTTTCTTATGTTCTTTCTAAAAGCTCTCCAATCTTTGACTCTAATATGTAGGTCTTTACACTACCTGGAATTGATTTCTGTAGGTAGTGATGTAATTCCATCTTATCCCCTGTATAGGTATCCAGTTGTTCCAGTATCATTTATTGTGAAGTTCATCTTTTCTGCACTGATCTGCAGTGCCGTTTTAGTAAAAAATGAAGTGATCATATATGTCTACATCCATTTCTGGACATTGTATTCTGTTCCATTGCTCAGTTTTTCTCTTCTTGCTTCAATATCATGCTATCTTATTCACAGTGACATTATAATAATTTGGAGCAAATCCTCTTACCTCTTGTTCCTCAGGATTGTCTTGGCTGTTTGTGTTCCTCTGCATTTCCATATAAGTTTTTGAAATAGCTTTATACATTCAAGCATCTTTTGTGATTTAGATTGAATTGCACTTTATGTATAATTGCGTGAGTAGAAATTCGGTGAATCTTCTAATAACATGAACCTTTCAGTTGTTTTAGGTCTTCTTAAGGTTACCGCAGCAAGATCTTGCTTATCTCCTGTAAATAGTCCTAGACAGATAGGAACCATATAATCCATTGTATACTATTTCCCTTTTGCATTGACTGCCAGGAATCTGAGCACTTCAAATAATGATCAGTCATAGTAATAATTTTAGCCTATGTTTATGATATTGAGTACCTGTTACCTATGACCATTGTGTATGATTAGAATTTTTTTTCTTTAATTTTCAGCCTCCTTAAATACATTTTTGGAAGTGGGGATATAAAGATTATGTAGGGGTGCCTGACTGGGTCAGTCAGTGGAGTGTGCAACTTTTTTTTTTTAATTTAAAATTCTAATTTAAAAAGTTTTTATTTTATTTTTTCAGTGTGGAGTGTGCAACTCTTGGTTTTGGGGTTGTGAGTTCAAGCCCCACATTGGGTGTCAAAATTACTTAAAATTAAAAAAAAAAAAGTGCCTGGATGACTTAGTCGATTAAGCGTCTGTCTTCGGCTCAGCTCATGATCCCAGCGTCCTGGGAGGGAGCCAGCATTGGGCAGGGAGCCAGCTTCTCTCTCTCCCTCTGCCTCACTCCCACCTTGTGCTCTTTCTGTCTTTCTTGCTCACTCTCTCTCTCCCAAATAAATAAATAAAATCCTTAAAACATTAAAAAAGTAGGTATAGCCTTATATATAGATGTAGATATCTATTGTCTAAAATGTTTATTTTAATAACATTCTGGTCAAATCAGTTCTGCTTTTTGTGGTACCTTTTACTGTTCTTTCCATATTTTATTTCTTTTTTATTTGCACTTTCCTCTTCCCCCTACCTTCTACTGTCCTTTGTCAGATAGTTTTTGCCTTTTCATCTTTGCCATTTATTTGTATTAACTGTTTGCTTTAAATTTTGTCTTCCCCAGAATTTAAAAAAACATCATATCTCAGATTATTTTACCTGTGCTAGTCTCACTATAACATGGTGAAAAAAGCATGGGCTCTAGTATCAGGTGTGGCTTCTGATCTCAGCTGCACCACCTGTGAGCTGTTTAACCTGTAAGTGAGAGGTTCTTATTCTCACTTAATATTGAGAATGAAATAACATGTATGTAGAACACTTGGTACACATCAGAAGTTCAATAAATGTTAGCTCCCTTTCTCCTCTACTTTTCATTCTTGGGACCTCTATATCAATTACAGTATAAAGCACTTAACTAAAGGCCTTTTGGTGGCTCCTAAAGGATTTTTTTAAATTGATGTATAAATGACATGTAACCTTATATTAGTTTCAGAAGTACAACGTAATGATTTGATATTTGTATATATTTTGAAATGACCCCACAGTAAATCTAGTTAATATCCATCACCATACGTAGTTTTTCTTGTGATGAGGATTTTTAAGATTTAGTCTATTAGCAACATTCAAATATACAGTGCAGTATTATTTACTACCCATGACTAATTGTTTCATAACTGGAAGTTTGTACCTTTTGAACCCCTTTATGCATTTCGCACCCCCACCCCCAGTCTCTGGCAACTACAACCTGTTGTCTGTGCCTACGAGCTTGGCTTTTATTTGTTTGTTTAAATTCCACATATAAGTATATGGTATTTATTTTTGTCTAACTTACTTCACTTAGTATAATGACCTCAAGGTCCATCCATGTTGTCACAGATGGAAAAATTTTATTCTTTTCATGACTGAATACTATTCCGGTAATCTTTATTCATCCATTGTTGGTCACTCAGATTGTTTCAATATCTTGGCTATTGCAAACAAGGCTGCAGTGAACATGGGGTGCATATATCTTTCTGAATTCGTGTTTTCATTTTCTTTGGGTAAATACTCAGAAGTGGAATTGCTGGATCATATGGTAATTCTATTTTAGTTTTTTTGAGAAACCTGTATACTGTTTTCCATTGTGGCTACACCAGTATATGTTCCTATCAGCATGGCAAAAGGGTTCCCTTTTCTCCATATCCTTCTCAACACATTATTTCTTATCTTTTTGATAATAGCCGCTCTAACAGGGGCGCCTGGGTGGCTCAGTGGGTTAAAGCCTCTGCCTTTGGCTCAGGTCATGATCCCAGGGTCCTGGGATCGAGCCCCGCATCGGGTTCTCCGCTTAGTGGGGAGCCTGCTTCCTCTTCTCTCTCTGCCTGCCTCTCTGCCTACTTGTGATCTGTCAAATAAATAAATAAAATATTTAAAAAAATAGCCGCTCTAACAGTTATAAGATGATATCTCATTGTAGTTTTGATTTGCATTTCCCTGATGGTTAGTAATGTTGAGCATCATCTCATATACTCTTGGCCATCTGTACGTCTTCTTTGGAGCAATGTTTATTTGGAACCTCTGCCCATTTTTAAAATCAGAATGTTTAGTTGCTATTGAGTTGTATTACTTCTTTATATATAATCACTTGCTCCTAATCTGGTATGTAATTTGTAAATATTTTCTCTCCTTCAGTAGGTTGCCTATTTTGTTGATTTCCTTTGCTAGTCAGAAGCTTTTTAGTTTGATATAGTCCACTCATTTATTTTTGCTTTTGTTGCCTTTGCTTGTGGATTTATATAAAAAAAATCATATCTAAGACCAATGTCAAGGAGCTAACAGCCTCTCTTTCCTTCCAGGAGTTTTATGGTTTTAGGTTTTATGTTCCAATCTTTTATCCATTATGAGTTAATTTTTTGTATGGTCTAGGATAGTAATCTAATTTCATTCTTTTGCACGTAGCTGTCTAGTTTTTCCAACACCATTTTTTAAAAAAGATTTTATTTATTTATTTGTTAGAGAGAGAGCGAACACAGGCAGACAGAGAGGCAGGCAGAGGCAGAGGGAGAAGCAGGCTCCCTGCCAAGCAAGGAGCCCGATGTGGGACTTGATCCCAGGATGCTGGGATCGTGACCTGAGCCGAAGGCAGCCGCTTAACCAACTGAGCCACCCAGGCGTCCCTTTCCAACACCATTTATTAAAGAGGCTGTCCTTTCCCTTTTGTTTATTTTTGGCTCCTTTATTGAAATTAATTGGCCATAGTTTATTTCTGGGTTTGTGGTGTGTAGGTTTATTTCTGGGTCTCCATTCTGTTCCACTGATCAATGTATCTGGTTTAATGCCAATACCGTACTGTTTTGATTACTATATCAAAACAATAATATACTTTAATATCAGGGAGCATAAAGTGTCCAGTCTTATCCCCTAAAGGATCTTAGAGGCAAATTTTCTCCCCAAATGCTTTGTAAATCATTGAGACCCAGCATTATATATTTCAGTTTTCTTATATACATAACTTTTAATCTAATTTAAATTTGCTTTGCTGTGTATTGGGTATCTAAATTCAATATTTTTATTTACTCAGGATTGTTCCATTTTTATCTAGTAATTACTTATTTCCTTTTCCATTACTTTATATTGTCTACTTGGTGTTCTCTTATTTAAATAGGTTGTATTATTTCCTAAGTTTTAAACAAATTTATGTCCCTGTGCCATGTTTAGATCATTTTATAAAGTTTTACAAATCTTTGAATACCTGATCAAATATCACTTTTTCTCTGAAAATAGCTGTATTCTCTGTTCCTTTCATTATAAAATAATTCTTTATTACAATGAATTTAGAAGATACAGAGAAGCAGAAATTAAAAAACAAAGGTCATCTGTAGCCCTATCAATTAAAGACTACTGCCAAATTGTTAGAGCAAGTGCTTAGAATTCTTTCCTTAGGGTTCCTTGGCTTGCTCAGTGGGTTAAGCCTCTGCCTTCAGCTTGGGTCATGATATCAGGCTCCTGGGATCCAGTCCAGCATCAGGCTCTCTGCTCAGCTGGGAGCCTGCTTATCCCTCTCTCTCTGCCTGCCTCTCTGCCTATTTGTGATCTCTCTCTGTCAAATAAATAAATAAAAAATCTTAAAAAAAAAGAATTATTTCTTTAATGTGATCATACTATGGCCACTGACCTGTAACCCATCTTTATCGTGCCAAAATACATTATGAACAACTGTCATGCTTTTACACACTTATCTTTACTATGAGCTGTAACGGTCTCATAGTGTTAGGATCTTATCAAGCCCCTTTTGTTGAATATGGTTTGCTAACAAACTGTTTCCTTTATAAACAACTATTTCCTTAGCCTGAATGCTAGTGTTTTCCTTTTGTTTTTTTTTTTTTAAGATTTTATTTATTTGACAGAGATAGAGATCACAAGTAGGCAGAGAGGCAGGCAGAGAGACGGGGGGAAGCAGGATCCCCGATGAGCAGAGAGCCCAATGTGGGACTCAATCCCAGGACCCTGAGATCATGATCTGAGCCGAAGGCAGAGGCAACCCACTGAGCCACCCAGGTGCCCCTAGTGTTTTCCTTTTTAAATTGTATTTGTATTTAAATCATAATTATATACTTTTCTTATAAAAATAATTTATATGTTATGGAGGGGCTCATATCCTGTGTGACCATTAGTCCCTGTTCTCAGGTATCTACGCAGAGTACCCAAAGGTAGCCACTGTTCTAAGTTATTTATTTATTTATTTATTTGACAGAGATCACAAGTAGGCAGAGAGGCAGGCAGAGAGAGAGAGGAGGAAGCAGGCTCCCCGCAGAGCAGAGAGCTCGATGTGGGACTAGATCCCAGGACCCTGGGATCATGACCTGAGCTGAAAGCAGAGGCTTTAACCCACTGAGCCACCCAGGCGCCCCTATTTATTCTTTTTACCTTTATCCTATGCATTTAAATATATGCACACGTGTACATGGTATTGTTTTGTCACATAAAAGTATATCTGTATAAAAAGAATTGTAAGTATAGGCTGCAAAATGTGGAAAGTAACTGCATTATAGGGTTGGTCCAAAGTTTGAGTTGGTTCATGTAAAATTCTTACAATAGGATTCTTAGAACATTCACTGAGAATGTTCACTTTGTGTCAGTCATTTGGCAGTTATTGTTACCATTCTGAAACTTCCTTTTTCATTCTGTGTGGAGAATTGTACACATAAGTGTAGAACGACCTCATTTTAATTGCTTCATGTAAGGGCGCCTGGGTGGCTCAGTTGGTTGGGCGACTGCCTTCAGCTCGGGTCATGATCCTGGAGTCCTGGGATCGAGTCCCACATCAGGCTCCCTGCTCAGTGGGGAGTCTGCTTCTCCCTCTGATCCTCCCTGCCTTGTGGTCTCTCTCTCATCCTCTCTCTCTCAAATAAATAAATAAAATCTTCTTAAAAAATTGCTTCATGTAAGGCCATATTTTGTAGTACTCTGGTATGTTTAATTTTGTTTTTTAAATATTTAGTTTTCTATAGTTATCACTGTAGCAATCACTCTTCCAATGAACATTTATGTATAGGCTTTCTCTAAGGTATATTCTAAAAGTGAAATTATGGGAACAATAGAGTACACATATTTTAAATTTCAGTGAATATTTACAAGTTAAACTTCACAATAGCTTGTTCACTTCATAGTACACCTAGCTTTCTGACAGAACCTGTTTCTTCACTTCCTGTTAATTTATGGCTACATGAATGAGGTGCAGAAAAGCACTTGCAACAAATAGGGACAGTGGGCTAATTTTTTCTTTTAATTTATGCCCTGCCCACAGCAATTCTGATTTAATTTGTCTGGGATATGGCTTAAGCATCATCATTTTTAAAAGAGCACCAGATGATTCTAGTATGCTATCACAGTTGAGAATTAATGACTTAAAAGCTCATACAAAGTGACAAGAAAAACATTGAGATTTAATTGTTCTGGAGTAGTTGAAGCTCTAGAATTTTTTGAAAGCTATCTAATTGATGCTAATTGCAGTCAGAGTTAAGAACCACTGACTTAGGCAAATCATGATTCGTTTTCTAGAGCTGAGTACTGTTAACTATCTAAAAAAAAAACAAAAACCAAAAAAACGAAACACCAAAACCAAAACCATTCCATAGCAAGTAAGTAGGGGAGGGATGAGTTTGAAGGAGGCAGTCATCAATATCTGCCATACCTGTGTTCTTGTCAACAATTAATATTATGAAACTATCATTATTTGGTCATTTTAGTGGTGTTTTGGGAGAAAACCTAAAACATATGGTATACAGACTTGTTTAATCAGCAGTCTTCATGCCTTTTTTTTTTTTTTTTAAATATTTTATTTATTTATTTGAGAGACAGTGAGAGAGAGCATGAGTGAGGAGAAGGTCAGAGGGAGAAGCAGATTCCCCATGGAGCTGGGAGCCCGATGTGGGACTCGATCCCGGGACTCCAGGATCATGACCCGAGTCGAAGGCAGTCGTTTAACCAACTGAGCCACCCAGGTGCCCCTTTTTTTTTTTTTTTGTAAGATTTTATTTATTTATTTGACAAAAAGAGACACAGTGAGAGAGGGAACACAACCAGGGGGAATAGGAAAGGGAGAAGCAGGCTTCCCACTGAGAAGGGAGCCCAATGCTGGACTCTATTCCAGGACCCTGGGATCATGACCTGAGCCAAGGCAGATGGTTAATGACTGAGCCACCCAGGTGCCCCTATTCATGCTTGCCTTCCTTCTTTCCTCCTTTCCTTTCCTTCCCTTTCCTTTCCTTCCCTTTCCTTTTCCTGTCTCTCTCTATTTTTCTTTCTTAATTTTAAATTTTATTTTATTTTTTTTCAGTGCTCCAAAATTCATTGTTTATGCACCATACCCAGTGCTCCATGCAATACATGCCCTCCATAATACCCACCACCAGGCTGACCCCACCCCCTATCCCTGACCCTCAAAAACACTCAGTTTGTTTCTCAGAGTCCACAGTCTCTCATGCTTTGTCTCCCCCTCCAATTTCCCCCAACTCACTTCTCCTCTTCATGCTTTTCAAAAGCAAGTTTGAGTTTTGTGAATCTTACATATTTTAAAATTTTTGTATTCTGTTTTTGTCTTAATTAATCCTTTCCTGCTATTTTGTTACAATATTGAATTCAGATCAGTTTTATTTTATTGTTTAAAATTTTAATGTTAGGGACGCCTGGGTGGCTCAGTTGGTTAAGCGGCTGCCTTCGGCTCAGGTCATGATCCCAGCGTCCTGGGATCGAGTCCCACATCGGGCTCCTTGCTCGGCAGGGAGCCTGCTTCTCCCTCTGCCTCTGCCTGCCTCTCTGTCTGCCTGTGCTCGCTCTCTCTCTCTCCAACTAATAAATAAATAAAATCTTAAAAAAAATTTTTTAAAAATAAAATTTTAATGTTAATTTTTTTTCTTGTAATTTTCCTGTGTCTAGGTTTTTTATATATGTTGTTCTCTTTTTCACTTCATTTCTAGGTATTTTTGATTTCTATTTAGTTTTCTATTTAACATGAGAATTATTTAATAATATGGCTTGTTTTGGATGACTTTTAAATTTTGATTAAATTCAAACTTGCAAGGGCGCCTGGGTGTCTCAGTGGGTTAAGCCTCTGCCTTCAGCTCAGGTCATGATTCCAGGGTCCTGGGATAGACCCCTGCATTGGGCTCTCTGCTCAGCAGGGAGCCTGCTTCCCCCTCTCTCTGCCTGCTTCTCTGCCTACTTGTGATCTCTCTGTCAAATAAATAAATAAAATCTTTTAAAAAATTAATTCAAGCTTGTAGAAAAGTTACAAGAATAGTATAAAGTATTCTTGTGTACTCTTTACTCATATTCACCAACAGTTTACTTTTAGCTCGTTTGCATGATCATTCCTGTATGTGCTTGTAGTTGTTCTATGTATGCATGTGCCCAAAGACACATACACAATGCACACATTTTACCTGAACTATTTAAGAATATAAGTGGTGGACATTTGCTTCTTCACCTTTAAAATGTCAGTGTGTTATTTCCTTAGAACAAGAGTATTCTCTCACATGAGCACAGTACACTTACTAAAAGAAGAAATTTAAACAATTACTCAGAACTCTTTTTTTTTTAAAGATTTTATTTATTTATTTGACAGACAGAGATCACAAGTAGGCAGAGAGGCAGGCAGAGAGGGAGGGAAGCAGGCTCCCCGCTGAGCAGAGAGATCATGACCCGGGATCATGACCCCAGCCAAAGGCAGAGGCTTTAACCCACTGAGCCACCCAGGTGCCCCCCAGAACTCTTTTTTAATGGTTTGTATTAAAGATTTTTCACTGGTCCTAATCATGTTCTTTTTAACACCTCACTGTGCCGTCATCCCCACTTCCCCAGGCACTGTCCAGGATACCGTCTAGGATCACACCCTGAATTTAGTATCATCTCTCTTTTGGTCTTTAATCTGGAAGAGTTGCAGTGCCAAGATTGTCTGATCATAAGTTTCCATATGTGTGTGAGTGTATTCCTGGCTCAGTCTCCTGTGCCATGCTTCTCTACTTTTTTTTCTCTGAACCATTGCCACAGTCAGTGAGTTTGTGAGTTTGTAGTAAGTCTTGACATCTGATAGAGCAAGTCCGTCCAGCTTAATTTTTTTTTTTTTTTTAAGATTTTATTTATTTATTTGACAGACAGAAATCACAAGTAGGCAGAGAGAGAGGAGGAAGCAGGCTGTCCGCAGAGCAGAGAGCCCGATGCGGGGCTCGATCCCACGACCCCGGGATCATGACCCGAGCCGAAGGCAGCGGCTTTAACCCACTGAGCCACCCAGGTGCCCCCAGCTTAATTTTTAAAGAGTGTCCCTTAGGCTTCTATATATAAGTTAGAAAATGATCTTGTCAAGATCCATGAAAAACTTGTGATTTTGGTTACAACTGTAGTAAATATATAGATTACTCAGGAGAGTTGATGGCTTTATAAAATTGATGCTTCCTTTTAAATTTTTTTTAAGATTTTATTTATTTTTAGAGAGAGAGAGAGCGAGCACAGGCAGACAGAGAGAGAGGCAGAGGCAGAGGGAGAAGCAGGCTCCCTGCTAAGCAAGGAGCCCGATGTGGGACTCGATCCCAGGACGCTGGGATCATGACCTGAGCCGAAGGCAGCTGCTCAACCAACTGAGCCACCCAGGCGTCCCTGATGCTTCCTTTTAATAAGAAATAACATTTCTGTATATTTAGGTGTTGTTTAATATCGCAGTCCACTTTTATGATTCTGTTCACATCAAATACATTTCTAAGTATTTTGCATTGATACTATTTGAATAAAATGTATTTTCTTTTTCTTTTTTATATTATATTTCATTTTTTTTAAGTTACCTCTGTACCCAGCATGGGGCTCAAAACCATGATCCCAACATCAAGAGTTTTCCACCCTACTGACCAAGCCAGCCAGATACTCCCAAATAAAATATATTTGTCTAACTTTGTTGCTGGTATGTACAGATGCAGTTAGCCTTTGTTTCCTGGTTTATGTCTGAAAGTTCTATAAAATCTTTTTTTTTTCTTAAGATTTTATTTATTTAGGGGTGCCTGGGTGGCTCAGTCGTTAAGCGGCTGCCTTCAACTCAGGTCATAATCCCAGGGTCCTGGGATCGAGCCCCACATCGGGCTCCCTGCTCAGCCGGAAACCTGCTTCTCCCTCTCCCACTCCCTCTGCTTCTGTTCCCTCTCTCGTTGTGTCTCTCTCTGTCAAATAAATAAACAAAAATCTTAAAAGAAAAGGCATTAAAAAGATTTTATTTATTTATTTGACAGACAGAGATCACAAGTAGGCAGAGAAGCAGGCAGAGAGACAGAGGAGGAAACAGGCTCCCTGTGGAGCAGAGAGCCCGATGTGGGGCTTGATCTCAGGACTCCGAGATCATGACCTGAGCCGAAGGCATAGGCTTTAACCCACTGAGCCACCCAGGTGCCCCTCTGTAAAATCTTTTATGAAATATAACAACCAACCTGTTAGAGAATCTTTTACATTTTTTTCCTTGTAGGCAATCATAAGATCTGCAAACATCTGTTTTATTTCTTGCTTTCCAGTGGTTTATATATTTTATATGCCACAACTTTTAAGGATGTGCGCTTACTATTTCATCATTTAGTCTGTTCTTTCCTGTATTTATAGGTACTATTCATCAGTGTAAGGAAATTTCCTTCTACTTACAGTTTTTAAGGTTTTTTCCTTTGAATAATTGGATGTTGACTTTGATCAAATTATTCTGTTTATTGGAGATAATTGTGCTTTTTCTCTTTAGTTTGTTAACAAAGTTAATTATGTTAATATATTTTCTAATGTTAGAGGAATCTTACCTTCCTTAAATAAAATAAACTTAGGTATAATGTTTTCTTTTTTATCACTTACTATATTTAGTTTACTAGAATTTTGTTTTCAAGTTTTATATCTATGTTCATAAGTTAGATCAGCCTGCAATTATTCTCTCTTTTATAGCTGTTTTCTTATTTGGCATCATGGCTGTATCAGTTTTATCAGATAAACTGGGGAATGTACTCTCTGGGTTTTTTTTTTTAATTTGAAGTTAAAAGTTTTATACATTCAGGCATGTATAAAATATATTCTAGATTTGAATTTCATGAAGTGTATCCCCCACTCCCCCCAGGTCTGTAAGAGATGAGAAAATAAATTTGATATATAGAGCACTGTCTTTATTGCCCATCAGTGTACCTTCAACAACACTGTGCTATGTCCAAGAGACCATGAAATACGCCCAGGAGGGTGTCTTTTTAATATAGCACAAATACTTCTTGCAAAAAAGACAAAGGAAAGTATAGTAAGCTCTAACAATTTTCTAAATACTCATCTTGCCTTTTTTTAAAAATAAAAGATAATTCCTTAATGTATATTATACATTAAGACTAGGTGAAGTTGGCTGTGCTATTCTCTGAAAAGGAAAGATCAAAGATAAACCAAAAGCCAAAAAAAAAAAAAAAAAAAGGTCAAATACATCATGATTTGATGCTACTTTAAAATTAGATCAATCTCTGTTCACTGATTATTGTATTATCAAATGGGACCTTTGGGAAGGATAAGACATTTGAGAGCCTTACTAACTGAACCAGTGAACACCAACTGGTTTTTCTAAGAGTTCTGTAGATCTAGGAGCACCTGGCTGCTCAGTTGGAAGAGCCTGAGACTCTTGATCTTCGGGTTGTAAGTTTGAGCCTCATGTTGGGTATAGAGATTACTTAAATAAATACAGTTTTAAAAGAAAGTTAACTAGATCTAGGTCTCTGGAACAGAAGCCAACATTGATGACCCATTACAACTTCAGGCAATGTATTTTAACTCTAGGGATACAGCACTATTTATAGAGAATAACCTCTTTTGGCTCTTTGGTGCAGTCAGAAAAAGGAGTTTAGAGACATCCAAGAAAGATGACTTACCTAAGGAGGAATTTGTCTATTTCTCAAATCATATGTACATTTTGAACATAAAAGAAGAATGTAGCACTCCCTTCCCCAGTATTGACATGCTTGCCGTATGTTGCCATTTATATATGTGTATATATTAAATCATTCTATAAAGTTGTGATATCTTAAAACCCAACAAGATTTTTAAATTTATTTTATTATATTTTTTGATTTATTTATTTGACAGACAGAGATCACAAGTAGGGAGAGAGACAGACAGAGAGAGAGAGGGGAAGCAGGTTCCCTGCTGAGCAGAGATCCAGATGGGGGGCTTGATCCCAGGACCCTGAGATCATGACCTGAGCCGAAGGCAGAGGCTTAAACCACTGAGCCACCCAGGTGCCCCTAACTTAATATCTTTAGAAGTATAGAAATACCTAAATATAATCATCCCTAAGTCTAAGCCCCGAAAATGCCATTTCTTGAGCTTTATTATGTGCAAGGCACTATATATATATAATACCTCGTAAACTGTAGATTTTTTTTGCCAATATTCTATAGAGGAGAAAAGTGAGTTTAGTAGGGCAAATCATTTTCCCAAGGACATAAGTGTTGGGACCTAGATTTTAGGACCTGGATTGAAAGCTGGCTTGTCAGACTTCAGAGCTAATGATTCTTAAGCAAGATAGTTTGGATCTAAATCTCCAGGAAAGATATAAAAAAATAAAATTAGCTAACATATCATGGACAAAATGGAAGTTTATTCTCACTTAGGGAAAGGCAGTTTTCTTGAATTTTCTCAAACTGTTCTTTTCAGTTGTACTAAAAAAAGGAAAAAAGATTAGTTTCACTAAGCAGTGCTGTACATATATAACAATTCTTAATTAAACAGCATGCACACACATATATATCAAGATATATATGTATATATACACATTGATGAAGGGGAGGGAGATTAGTCAGGGTTCTCCAGGGAATCAAAACCAATAGGAAAAATACATAAATATATAATAAGGAATTGTGTCATGCAATAATGGAGGCTGATAAGCCCCAAGATCTACAGTCCACAAACTAGAGAACCAGAAGAGCTGATGGTAGTGTTCCAGTCCAAAGGCCAATAAGCTTGAGATCTGGAAAGTGCTACTGTTTCAGTTTGAGTCTAAATGCAGGAAGAAAACGGATGGTCCAGCTAGAAAGCAGTCATGCAGGAAAAATTCCCTTTATTCAATGGGGTTTCAGACTTTTGTTCTGTTCAGGCCTTCAGTTGATTGTATTGAGGCCCACCCACATTACAAAGGGCAATCTGCTTTACTCAGTCATTTATTCACAAGTCAGTTTACTTATTTAAATGTTGAACTCGCCTCTCTGTCTGCCTGTGCTTGCTCTCTCTCTCTCTCTCTCTCTAACTAATAAATAAAAAAAAAAATCTTAAATGTTGAACTCATTAAAAAACCCCTCACAGTGGCTTCTGGGTGGCTTAGCCGGTTAAGCATCTGCCTCCGGCTTAGGTCATGATGCCAGGGTCCTGGGATCGAGCCCTGTATTGGGCTCCCTGCTTGGCAGGAGTCTGCTTCTCCCTCTCCTCCCCACTCATGCTCTCTCTCACTATCTCTCTCTTTCAAATAAATAAATAAAATCTTAAAAAAAAATACCCTCACAGAAACACTCAGTAATATTTGACAAAAAAATTTTTTTTGAAATAATAGCCCATATAACTGTTATACAGTTTAAAAAATACTTTGTGGTTACCTCACATCCCTCTGCCTGCCCAAACAAAATTAATCTTTTTTTATTTCCTACTGAAGCATAACCATTAAAAAGACTTTTGTAAAAATAACTCCTCTGCTATTATAGACATCCATTTTACCAGCTTTTTGTGACAACCTAAGGAATGTTTTATAATTTTGCCTGCTCTAAACTTTTTATAAATTAAATCATACTGTGTGTTTTGTTAATTTTGTATTTAATATTTTTACAATTAATTCATATAGAATAGTTTAGATGTATCTTGTTTATTTTCACTGCTGTGTGCTAGTTCATGTCAATAGCTATATGACTATGTCATGCTTTACTTTATCCAGTATATAATTTTTGTGGATATTGTGGCTTTCATCTATTTGCTCTTAATAAAAACTGTTGCTATAAACATTCTAGGAAATGTTTTTCCTAGGAGTGTAATTGCTGAAACATAGGACTTTGTATATTAACCTAAATAATAACAAACTGTTTCAGAGTGGTTCTATGAGATTCTGTTTCTAACAGCATATGTTCACCTACTGCTTCATATCTTTGCCGAGGTTTGGAATCCTTACACTTTTTTTTTCTGCATTTTTTAATTAATTTTTTAAATTTTTATTTATTTATTTTTTAAATTTAAACATATAATGTAACCCCACCACCCTCTCCCAACCCCCCTCCCCCCCACCCCCTCAGTTTGTTTTATGACATTAAGAGTCTCTTTTGGTTTGTCTCCCTCCCGATCCCATCTTGTTTCATTTTTTCTTTTCCTACCCCCTTAGCCCCCACCCCCGTTGCATCTCCACTTCCTCATATCAGGGAGATCATATGATAGTTGTCTTTCTCCAATTAACTTATTTCGCTGGAATCCTTGCACTTTTTATCTGATGTATTTATAGTGATCTCCATTATGGTTTTAACTTATAATATCTTAATTACTAAAGAAACAACAGCTTTTCATTCAGTTTTCTTTTGCCTTTTTTTCCCCAAAGGTTTTTCTTATTTAGGTGAATTCACATAACAGTTAACCATTTAAAAGTGTACAATTCAGTTGTAGTTAGTGTAAATTCCATGGTATTTAATCTATCTTCACAATGTTGTGCATGTATCAGCTATCTCTAGTTTCAAAATTTTCTTTATCCCATAAAACACCCTTAGCTGTTTGAAGCACAAAACCTTTGACTTTGATGAATTAAAATGTATTTTTATTACTTATACTTTTCAAAATACAAGTAATACTTGTCAAGTACTTGAAATAGTATGATTACTAAGAATATATAGCCAATTCCAAGGTCAGAAAGATTTATAAATCCCTATGTTTTCTTGAAAGAGTTTTTTTTATGGACAGCTGCGTGTCTCGGTTAAGTGTTTGCCTTGGGTCTTGGGATCAAGCCCTGTGTTGGGCTTTCTGCTCACTGGGGAGCCTGCTTCTCCCTCTGCCCCTCCACCCTGCTTGTGCCCCTGCCCTCGCACTCTGTGTGTGTGTGTCTCTCTCTCTCAAATACGTAAATAAAATCTTTTTTCAAATAGTTTTATGGGGGCGCCTGGGTGGCTCAGTGGGTTAAAGCCTCTGCTTTCAGCTCAGGTCATGATCCCAGGGTCCTGGGCTCGAGCCCTGCATCGAGCCCCACATCGGGCTCTCTGCTCAGCGGGGAGCCTGCTTCCTCCTCTCTCTCTGCCTGCCTCTCTGCCTACTTGTCATCTCTGTCTGTCAAATAAATAAATAAAAAATCTTTAAAAAATAGTTTTATGGGTTAGCACTTATATTTAGGTTATTAATCCATTTTGAGTTAATTTTTTAAATCGTTAAGCCAATTTTTATGAAAGAGGACTTTAAATTTTTTAAAATTCTAGTTCAGTTAACATACAGTGTTATATTAGTTTCAGGTGTAAAATAAATTTATTCAACAATTCTATACATTACTCAGTGCTCATCACAGTAAGTGTACTGTTAATCCCTTTCATCCAGGGATTAATCCACTGTAACTCTATTTCATCCCCTGTTAATTTATTTCATCCATCCCCCTACTGACCTCTCCCCTGATGACCACCAGTTTCTTCTGTATATTTGAGTCTTTTTTTGTCTCTTTTTTTCTTTGTTTCTTAAATTCCACATATGAGTGAAATCATTTGGTATTTGTTTTTGACTGATTTATTTCACCTAACTTTGTACTCTCTAGATCCTTCCATGTTGTTGCAAATGGCAAGATTTTATTCTTTTTTATGGCTGAGTAATATTCCACTACACACACACACACACACACACACACACACACACACACACACACACACCACAGCTTTATCCATGCATCTATTGATGGACATTTGAGTTGCTTCTATAATTTGGCTGTTGTAAATAATGCTATAATAAACATAGGGGTGCATAGACCTTTTTTTCCTTTTCCTTTTTATTTTTTAAATTTCATTAATTAAATTTTTAAATTAGTTAACATATGATGTATTATTTGTTTCAGAGTTAGAGGTCAGTTATTCATCAGTCTTACATAAGACCCAGTGCTTAGTACATCACATGCCCTCCTTAATGTCCATCACCCAGTTACCCTACACTCCACCCCCCACGCCCCCAGCAATCCTCAGTTTGTTTCCTATGATTAAAAGTCTCTAATGGTTTGTCTCCGTCTCTGATTTTGTCTTGTTTTATTTTTTCCTCTCTCCCTATGATCCTGTTTTGTTTCTTAAATTCCAGATATGAGTGAGATCATATGATAATTGTCTTTCTCTGACTGACTTATTTCGCTTAGCGTAATACCCTCTAGTTCCATCCATGTTACAAATGGCAAGATCTCATTTTTTGATAGCTGAGTAGTATTCCATTGTGTATATATACCACATCTTTATCCATTCATCTGTAGGTGGATGTCTATGGGCTATTGTGGACATTTCTGCTATGAACATTAGGGTACAGGTGCCCCTTTGGATTGCTACATTTGTGTCTTTGGGGGTAAATACCCAGTAGTGCAATTGCTGGGTCATAGAATAGCTCTATTTTCAACTTCTTGAGGAACTGTTTTCCAGTGTGGCTGTACCAGCTTGCATTCCCACCAACAGTGTAAGAGAGGGGGTCCCCTTCCTCTGCATCCTCACCAACATCTGTCCTTTCCTGACTTTTTAATTTTAGCCATTCTGACTGGTGTGAGGTGATAGATCTTTTTGAATTAGTGTTTTCATATTCTTTAGTTAAATACCCAGTAGTGGATTTACTGAATCATATGGGCATTCTGCTTTTAATTTTTTTGAGGAGTCTCCATACTGTTTTCCACAGTGTTTGCACCAATTTGCATTCCCACCAACAGGCCCCCAAGATTCCTTTTTCTCCTCATCCTCCATCTTTGCTAACACTTGTTGTTTCTTTGTTACTGATTGTAGCTATTCTGACAGGTGTGATGTAGTATCTCATTGTGCTTTTACTTGCATTTCCCTGATGCTTAGTGATGTTGAGCATCTTTTCATGTGTCTGTTGGCCATCTGTAAGTCTTTGGGAAAATGTCTGTTTATGGGTTCTGCCCATTTTTAATTGGATTATTTGGTTTTGGGTTGTTGAGTTGTGTAAGTACTTTATATATTTTGGATACTAGCCCTTTATTGGATATATCATTTGAAAATGTCTTCTTCCATTCAGTAGGTTGTCTTTTAGTTCTGTTGGTTGTTTCCTTTGCTGTGCAGAAACTTTTTATTTTGATGTAGTTTATTTTTGCTTTTATTTTCCTTGCCTCAGGAGACAAGCATCATGAAAAAATAGTGCTGTGATTGATGTTGGAGAAATTACTGCTTGTGTTCTCTTTTAGGATTTTTATGGTTTCTAGTCTCACATTTAGGTACTTAATCCATTTTGAGTTTATTTTTGTGTATAGGGTGAGAAAGTGGGTCCAGTTTCATGAGTTAATTTTTTTAAGGATTTTATTTATTTGATAGAGACACAGCAAGAGAAGGAACACAAGCAGGAGGAGTGGGAGAGGGAGAAGCAGGCTTCTTGCAGAGCAGGGAGCCTGATGTGGGGCTCGATCCTAGGACCCTGGGATCATGACCTGAGCCAAAGGCAGAGGCTTTAACCCACTGAGCCACCCAGGTGCCCCTTGACTTCATTCTTTTGCATATGTTTATCCCGTTGTCCCAGCACCATTTGTTAAAGAAATGTTTCTTTCCCTATTGTGCACACACTCTCTCTCTTAAATAAATAAATAAATAAATAAATAAATAAATAAAATCTTTTATAAAAATTATTTTTTTTATAGGTGACATGTAAGAATGGATAAATGTGTTAAGCATGTGAGTTCTAGTATATCTGAAAAGGGCTTTTTCAACCAGCACATTGGTTCTTTTGCAGGACAGGAATTCTACTTGAAATTACTTTTCTTTAGAACTTTGTAATCATAACTTCCTGCTTAGAATATCATTGGGAACTCCAAAGCTGTTTTCATTCCTGCACTTTTATTTATGCCCTGTTTTTAATTTTTGGAGCTTTTTATAGGTTTTCCTTTTTTCCTAGTGTCCTGGAACCTAATGTAAAATCTATCTTAGTGTGAATCAATTTTATTCTTTATGCTAGGTATCAAGTGAGTCCATTAAATGTGGAGATTCATGTCCTTCAAGTCTGGAAAATTTCTTAAATGCTACTTTCTAAAATAATCTGTAATTTCTGTTTTCTTTGAAAATTTTCTAATATACAGCAAAATTGAGAGAATATTTCAGTGTACCCCATATACCCTATTTGGTCTTCACCTAAAATTGCCAAGTGTTAACATTTCACATTTGCTTTATCTTTCTAAACACACACACACTCACACATGTATTTCTCAACCTCCTCCCCTCCGAATCATTTGAAAATAAGTTAGGGACATCTGGACATTTTAACCCTTAATACTTTGGGCATGCATCTCCTAGATATAAGAACATTTTACAAACAAGAATAATGATGTAGCAAGTCTATGAAAATTTGCGTTAACTCATTAATATCACCTCAAACATTTCGTGTTCAAGTATTTCCAGTGGTTTCCCCTACCAAAAAATTTTTTTTAGCTGGTGTAATGTTTTTTGTTCATTTACTTGGTCACTTGTTTGTTTGATCTAGGATCCAGTCAAGATTCATATATTATTTTGGTTATTGGGTCTCTTTAGTCTCTTTTAATCTAGAACAGGCTTGCTTTCTTCCTTCCTTCCTTCCTTCCTTCCTTCCTTTTCTTTTTGTTTAATATGACACTGAATGTTTTAGACAATTCAGGACAGTTGTCTTCTAGATTGTCTTAACCTCTCTTTGTCTTTTGGATGGCTTTCTCATGGAGATTGGAGGCTTAGATTCAGCCCAAGTATTTGGCAAACATACTCTGTAGGTGATAGGATGGTATGCCTTTTATTGCATTACATTGGGAGGTACAGGTTGTTGCACTACTGGTGCTGCTCAGTTTTTTTTAACTTAAGATTAAAGGTGGTGAATACTAAAGCTTCCCAGTATAAAGGTATGCTTTTTCCCTTTATAATTAGTAAATAGTCTGTGGAGTGATACTATAAGAATATCCTTTTTCTTAACAACCATTCACTTTCTGGTTTTAGAATTTATGGAGAATACTTGCCTAAATCAATAATTAGATTGGTGTTTTCAAAATGATGATTTTCAGGTTTCTTTATTCCTTCTAACACCCTGAAACTTGGCAGATACTTAACACACTTTTAAAAATGATGTTTTTCTACTAGATATTGAGCCTGCCTTGCATGACCTTCCCATTTTCATTTGTTTTCCATTTCCATATCTTGTTGTACTTTTTTAAAAAAAAGATTTTATTTATTTATTTGACAGAGATCACAAGTAGGCAGAGAGGCAGGCAGAGAGAGAGGAAGGGAAGCAGGCTCCCTGCTGAATAGAGAGCCCGATGCAGGGCTCAATGCAGGGCTCGAGCCCAGGACCCTGGGATCATGACCTGAGCTGAAGGCAGAGGCTTTAACCCACTGAGCCACCCAGGTGCCCCTCTTGTTGTACTTTTTAAAGAGATTTCTTTCATTTATCTTTTCATCTTTGTAATTACTTGTTTTTATTCCCACTTTATATTTTCATTTCCTAAGATCCTTTTTCTGTCTCATTCCTTTTATATCATCTGATTTTTTTTAGCATGTCAAATAACTTCTCACGTCCCTCTTAGGTTATTGATGGTGGTTTCTGAAATTTTTCTTCTTTTCTCTGTGGTTTCTCTTCTAAGTTCTTTGGGATTTGTTTATTTAATCCTTTTTTACATTATAGGTTTTCCTTAAATATGTGATGATATTTGCTTCTCTGTATTTTAGAACAGACACTATGAACCTGACTTTGCTTTCTGTATTCCAACAGAAATTTCCATAAGTACATGGTAAATTTCCATAAGTACATAGTGCCTCCATTTCTTAAGCCTTTCTGGGGGTTCTGCAGCATAAATCCTTCTCCTCTGGGTTTTCCTTTTTGAGTTAGGTTTCATCATTGTTTGGTTTGTTGAATTAGTCATCATTTATTTTTATGCTTTCTAACTTCAGAAGTTTTGTTGCTTCTATCTCTTCTTTAATTCTCCTTGCCCGAGTATTTGGTCCTTTTTAAAAAACGCATCTCATTGATTTTAGTGAAGCTTTTAAAAGGGCAGGAAAAGGGGCACCTGGGTGGCTCAGTGGATTAAAGCCTCTGCCTTTGGCTCCAGTCATTATCCCACGGCCCTAGGATCGAGCCCCACATCAGGCTCTCTGCTCAGCAGGGAGCCTGCTTCCTCCTCTCTCTCTCTCTTTCTCTCTCTGCCTGCCTCTCTGCCTACTTGTGATCTCCATCTGTCAAATAAATAAATAAAATATTTTAAAAAATAAAGGACAGGAAAAACTGCATGTGATTGACTTGTCCTCTTTGAGAGAACATATATTCCCTTTCTAGAGAAATCTTGTTTTTAAATGTTTATTTTTTAGGTTAATGAATTCTGAAATTAATTTATTATATTAGGCGTTCATTAAATGTATTTTGATCTTTTTACATGTGCCAGAGTTCAAGTCGATTAAAGTAACATACATTGGCTATCCTTCCTTCTGGAAGGTTGGTTCTGTTGTAGCACACAGACAGTAAGCAAACATTCAAATATGAAATTTACAATTGTAGGAGACAAATGTGTAATCAACCTTTACCAAAACAAAAATACAAAGAAAGGAAGGAAGAAAAGGGGGGAAAGTGCTGTAAGAGGTAATGATAGAATGTGCATAATTAAGACTGAATATTCGGAAAAGATCTTTATTAGGATATGCCACTTAGCAAAGACCTTAACAATGTCCAGGAACTGGTAAGGCCAAGAGACGGCAATGGAGAAGGGAATATGGACAAATGTGTAGGGCAGATGAAATCATTTTTTGTGTGTGTATGGTGTGGGGAGTGTAACAATTTAGTGCATTTGAAGAACTGAAAAGACCAGTATAGCTATAAGTTATTGTTGAGGGGAGAGAAGTATCAGGTTCAAGAGGCAGGCAGGAGGCAGATTACTGAGGAATTGTTAAGACCAAGTTAAGGCGTACAGATCTTATCCTAAGGACAGTGGGGAATCACTGAAACTTTTTTTTTTTTTTCACTGAAACATTTTTAACAGAACAGTGTCAAGCTCGCTATTACTCTGGCTGCTAAGGGTGTAAAACTGGAAAGGCAGACAACTAAATAAAATGCTGCTTTTGTGTCCAAATGAAAGTTTGGGTCTGGATCATCTATTGACAGTGGAGATGGAAAGAACAATTTGAGGACATATTTAGACCTACCCCAAATAATCTTGCTGTATAAGTGTTATAAGAAGAGAACAAAGCTCAGATGTTTTTCACCTTTGGAGTTTGATATATGTGTTCAGGGACTTAATTGATATATTTAAATCCATTCTTTTTCCTAGTCTCTTTTCTGGCGTGTAGGTCTTCCAAACTAGCCACTGAATGCTGTGCAGTTACTTTATACAACTACATAAGTGTATTATGTGTGATTTCAGAATCATTCAATAATCATTGGATCCAGGGTTCAGAATACATATCTGTTTGCGTACTTGCAACCTGCCAACAGTATCACATTACCTCTCTCTGCTCGTCCCTTCTCTCAGACTTTAAAACTAGATTCTCCATTACAGTAGCTCTTGCTACTTTCTTTGGTCTCCTGAGTTTAGCCTCACAGACTTCCTAGGTAAACATGGATTTTACCAAATGGCATAAATAAGCCACATTCTAAACACCATAGATTCTTCCTTCTGCATTGCTCATTCATCACATTAATCTTTCATTAGGATACTGCTATATCTGGAGTAACATTCTCTTCTATTTCCTTCAGATTATATGCAATTTATGTTTGTTACTTGATTATTTATCCTAGACTTTTCCTTCTAGTTGTAGTTTCTTAATGCTCCAAACAACCCTAAGAAATGGGTTAAATGGTAATTTCCCTCATTTAAAAATGTATATTTTATACACTAGATTTATTCTCTAACGAAATTGGGGGAGAGTCTAGACGTCTTTATATTTATCGAGCTCCCGTGTTTGAAGGGGGTTTTACTTAAATCACTATTTAGGAACAACTGACTAATCTGTTTTCCTAAATATCTCCTTCATCTTCCAGTGTGACTTCTTTTTACTTTCCTTTTCTATTTGTCAAATTGCCCAATCATATTTGAGAATGGTATAAGCTACTCACTTTTTATGAAAATTAGTTTCAGTTAAGTCTTTTCATTTCTATTATAAGTTTTTTTCTCCCAGAACACAAAAAAAGTGAATGTTTGCTTTTATATTTTCTTTCAGACTGTGAATCAAGGTTGAGACCAAGAAATTATTTCTGAAAAAGGATATTTATGGAATAGAATCATCCTGATGAGAGATAATGGAAAGACTTATAAAAAACAGCATTGAGTGTTCAAGTTTCAGAGGTGATTGGGAATGTAAAAGCCAGTTTGAGAGAAAACAGGAATCTCAGGAAGGACCTTTCAGTCAAATGATATTTACTTCTGAAGACATGCCCACTTTCAATACCCAGCATCAGAGAATACATACTGATGAGAAACTCCTTGAATGTAAGGAATGTGGGAAGGATTTTAGTTTTGTATCGGTCCTTATTCGACATCAGCGAATTCATACTGGTGAGAAACCTTATGAATGTAAAGAATGTGGCAAGGCCTTTGGTAGTGGTGCAAACCTTGCTTACCATCAAAGAATTCATACTGGTGAGAAACCTTATGAATGTAGTGAATGTGGAAAGGCCTTTGGTAGTGGCTCAAACCTTACTCATCATCAGAGAATTCATACTGGTGAGAAACCATATGAATGTAAAGAATGCGGGAAAGCTTTTAGTTTTGGATCAGGCCTTATTCGACATCAGATAATTCACAGTGGTGAAAAACCTTATGAGTGTAAGGAATGTGGGAAGTCCTTTAGTTTTGAATCAGCCCTTACTCGGCATCACAGAATTCACACAGGTGAGAAACCTTATGAATGTAAGGATTGTGGGAAGGCCTTTGGCAGTGGTTCAAACCTTACTCAACATCGAAGGATTCATACTGGTGAGAAACCTTATGAATGTAAAGCATGTGGGATGGCCTTTAGTAGTGGTTCAGCCCTTACTCGGCATCAGAGAATTCATACTGGTGAAAAACCATATGTATGTAATGAATGTGGGAAGGCTTTTAGTTTTGGATCAGCCCTTACTCGACATCAAAGAATTCACACAGGTGAGAAACCTTATGTATGTAAGGAATGTGGGAAGGCTTTTAATAGTGGCTCAGATCTCACTCAACATCAGAGAATTCACACTGGTGAGAAACCCTATGAGTGTAAGGAATGTGAGAAGGCCTTTAGAAGTGGTTCCAAACTTATTCAGCATCAAAGAATGCACACTGGTGAGAAACCCTATGAGTGTAAGGAGTGTGGAAAAGCCTTTAGTAGTGGTTCAGACCTTACTCAACATCAGAGAATTCATACTGGTGAGAAACCTTATGAATGTAAAGAATGTGGCAAGGCCTTTGGTAGTGGCTCAAAACTTATCCAACACCAGCTAATTCACACTGGTGAAAAACCATATGAATGTAAACAATGTGGAAAGTCCTTCAGTAGTGGTTCAGCTCTTAATCGGCACCAGAGAATACACACTGGTGAAAAACCCTATGGATGTAAGGAATGTGGGAAGAATTTTAGTACAGGCTCAAGCCTTACTCAACATCAGAAAATTCATACTGGTGAGAAACTTTATGAATGTAAGGAATGTGGAAAGGTTTTTGGGAGGGGTTCAGAGATTCAGCAACATAAAAAATGTCATACTGGTGAGTAGCTCTGTGAATTGGAAACTTATGTTAGGATTATGTGGTTAAGGAAGGACACAGGACACATAAGAAAATGTGTATTAGGGAGAGTCACTACAAATGTAATTAAGGTACAAATGCCTTACTTATGCTTTACAACTTCATCTGAGAGAATTTATACAGGAAAAGAAAAACCACTCTGAATATCTCTATCTATATTCATTCTTTCATTATTTTTGGAAAATTCATACTTGTGAATATTAAAAATTTAAAAATTTATTGTATTTTGCCTTTATTTTAAACATTGAAAAATTCATTTGGGGGCTAACCCTGCTACTTTTGTTTACTGATCCCTCTCAAAATTATTTTGAATTATTTATTGAGGGTCTAAATTTGCCCTTCTCCCTGTTTCGCATTTGAATACCACTTATTTAATAGCCATATCTATTTTTGTATTTTTTATTGCCTGTTTGATGGTAAGTTATATTTTTATACATATGAAGCGTGGATATCAGGTCAGTCTTCATTTTCTAAATTTGCATTTCTGTGTTTGTATCTGTGTTCCATTTTGTTTGTGTTGTTACTGTTACTTTTAAGTATTCTTTAATATCTTGTGGCTCTGTATCTTTTGTTTTGGAATATTGTTTTACTTGCCTTTTATAAGTCTATACTCTTTTTACAGAATAGTTCTTCTCTATATTAATGTAGATATGAACAAAAATAGTTATCTGTAATCATACCAACCATAGACAATCATTGTCGGACTTTTGTAGCAAGCTCTTTAAGACTATGTCATTGTTTTTGAAAGAAAGTGTGATTGTGCTATACTATAACCAGCCTTTAATATTCTTTGTAAATATATTGTTACTCTTCTATTAGCTTGAAGGCATTCACCTGTCTTTATCAAGCCCCTATTTTGTTAAGTGTGGGAAATTTTGCCATTATAAAGAGTTACCTTGATGGCTCCTTTTGAATGTGTCTTTATTTTTTTATTATTCATTTCAGAGAAAATGTATGGGGTCTTTTCTGCTTTTAAAGATTTATACTATAATGTATAAGTTCTGCTTCCCTTGACCAACATTGTTGACCCTAGTTATTTTCCCAATGTTAACCAACTTATTTATTCTTCCAGATCCTTTTATATGCATATATAATGTGCTTATGGTAATGTGGGCATAATTAGCTCACTTCAGAGGCTTGTTATGTGGATTCTACAATTGTGCCTATCACATAATAAAACTTACTTAGTATTAGACTTTGTCATTATTATCTTTTCAATTTTGTTATGGAAAAAGCTGTAACTAGTATCTATGTTTTACAGAACATCAAAAACAATGTAAAGGAAAACAGACATTCATGTAAATGAATATAAGTAAAGTTTGACCAACATCTATTTCTTATGATAAGAGATAATTCATCTTAAAGAAAAATATGTGATGGTAAAGTATAAGAAGGAAAAATTCATACCAAGGTGAAAATAAAAATTCTTCATAGAAATTTGAATTTTGAGTAATGACATCAGCATCATGACAGCATGTCACTCACCCTCAGTTGACCTCCCCATGATTAACAAGTAAAAGTGCCTCTGTGGTTGTTGTGGAATTCAACCCATAAGCTAAGGGACATACGAGGAGTCTCACCCACATTGAGTAATAAGCTGACAGTCCTTGATACAGGCTGTGAAACCAGAAGTCTGAATCAGCTCTAGCCCCTCTTCGCACAATTAAGGGCAAATGTGGAGAGTGCTGAATTAAGCAGACACTCACAAATGAGAGAGACTTTGTAGATCTCCAGATTTCCTGAGGAGAGAGTCTAGTACTCTGTTGGAAAAAAAGAAGGAGGTGGGGGGTAAAAGGAACTTTACCAGTGCCACCCCTGCCCCAGGGTGGCATACCATGGAGCTGAACTAGCCAGTAATGACTTCTTCATCATGATGTCATAACTAGCCAGTGGGTGGTTGCCCAGCTTCCCTACCTGTGTAGGATGCTGCTCAAGAACCTTGTTTCTCTTTTGCAGCACCCACAATATTGAGGCAGTACCTGCATGACTGCGGAGAGAAGAGATGGGGCTGTAAGATTATCAGAGTGTATCAAAGGAGTACAATTCCTCCTAGCTGTATTCAGGACTCTAGGAAGAAGTCCACCACAAACCACTGGGAAAACCTTGCGCAAGGATCCCTCACTTGGCCTGCAGGCACCCCCAGTCCCCCAAACGTTAAACCCACACTCAGTTCTTCAGCTAGATCTTTGTGTATGCTCCCATGTATGGCAGTAAGGGCCAGTTTTGGTAACAGAGACCATGCAGGTTTTCAGCAGCCAGACTGGTAAGTTGTAAGCTTGAGAGAAGACAAAGAAGCTTAAGATTTCTGCCACAAGGGGGCAAGAAGCAGGGAGCACGTGTATTCCTACAAGGACAGAGAAAGTCCCAGTTATAAGCAGGACCAATAAAAGTATATTTGACCTGAAGGTATCTAGCAATATTTGGAGGAGGTGGCTGCTTCAAATGAGAAAACAGCAATGCAAAACTCCAAGAAACATGAGGAATCAATGAAACATGACATCACAGAAGGATTTCAATAATCCTCTAGTAACTGAATTCAAAGACAGAATTCTGTGATTTACCTGATAATTCAAATTAGCTGCTTTAAAGAAACTCAATGAGCTACAGTAAAACATAGAACTGAACAAGCAGGAAAGCAATATATGAATAAAATGAGAAATTCAACAAAGAGAAATAATATAAAAACAAATCTGGAGCTGAAGAATGAATGAAATGAAAACTGCAATATAGAACATCGACAGGAGAAGAGTTCAAGCAAATATAAAATCAGAGGGATAGAGGATGGGGGCTTTGAAATACCCGAGCCAGAGGAGAACAAAGGAAAAAGGAATGAAAGAGAGTAAGGAAGCCTATAAGATGTGTGGGACACCATAAACAAGAATATAAAAAATAATTAATCTCCTAATGAATTAATATAAAAAATAAAAAATAGTAAGATAAAAAACAAAAGGGGCAGTAAAAGAGTAGAGCTTTCCTATGTGATTAAAGTTGCTATCTGTCAGCTTAAAATGGACTGTTTTATAAGATTTTTTTGAAGACTTATTTATTTTAGAGAGAGAGAGCAGGGAGAGGGGCAAAGGAGAGGGAGAGAAAGAATTTTCAAGCAGACTTCTCACTGAGTGTGGAGCCTGATCCAGGGCTTGATCCCAGGACCCCAAGATCATGACCTGAGCCAAAATCAAGAGCCAGCCACCTAAATGACTAAGCCACCCAGATGCCCCTTATAACAGGTTTTGTGTAAGTCTCAATAACCACAAAGCAAAAATCTGTTAGATTCACAAAAGATAAGTGAGGGGAGTCAGAGCATACCACCATGGAAAAAAAAAGGGAAAAGAACAATGGAACTACAAAATAGCCAGAGAGTTATTAGTAAGAGCATTAGTCTACATGTTAATAATTTCTCTAAATGTAAATGAATTGACTTTACCAGTTGAAAGGCGTAGAATGGCCAGATCGATAAGATTCAACTATATGCTACCTACCAAAAGGCACTTCAGCTTTAAGGTCATACATAGGCTTTAAGTGAAGAGATGGAAAAAGATATTCCATAGAAACAGAAAGTGGGATTGGTCTTGCAGTGTTGGCCCATACATATGTAAGACAAAATAGACTTTTAGCCAAAAATTATAACGAGACAAAGAATATCATTATAGAATGATCAAGAAGTCAATTCATCAAGAAGATATAACAATCGTAAATGTTTATGCACCCAATATTGGAACACATAAATATGTTAAGCAAATACTGACAGATCTGAAGGGAGAAATAGGCAAAATGAGAACAGTGGGGGATTTCAATACTTTAAGTAACAGATGGATCACTCAAGCAGAAAATCAATGTAGAAACATTTGACTTGAATCATATGTTAGATCCCTGTACCTAACAGGCATATATAAAACATTCCACTCAATAGCAGCTGCAGAAGACTCATCTTCTCAAGTGCATATGGAATATTCTCCAGGATAGATCATATGATAGGTCACAAAACAATTCTTAGGAAATTTAGACTGACATCATATCAAGTATCTTTTCCAACCACAATGCACAATGGTATGAAACTAAAAATCAAATAAACAAGAGAAAGCTGGAATTTTTACAATTATATGGAAACTAGGCAACATATTCCTGAATAACCAATGGGCCAAGGAAGAAATGAAGAGGAAAAAAAATCCCCTAACAAATGAAAATGGAAACTCCACAGACAAACACATAAGTGATGCTGTAAAAGCCTTTCTTAGAGGGAAGTTTATAGCAATAAATGCATGTGTAAGGGAAAATGGAAGATTTCAAATAAACAACTTTAAATGTCAAGGAACTAGAAAAAGAAGAATAAACTAAGGCCAAATTTAGCAGAAGGAGATAACAAAGATCAGAGCTGAAATAAATCAAATAGAGACTAGAAAGCAATAGAAAAGGGGCGCCTGGGTGGCTCAGTGGGTTAAAGCCTCTGCCTTCAGCTCAGGTCATGATCCCAGGGTTCTGGGATCGAGCCCCGCATCGGGCTCTCTGCTCAGCAGGGAGCCTGCTTCCTTCTCTCTCTCTGCCTGCCTCTCTGCCTACTTGTGATCTCTGTCTGTCAAATAAATAAATAAAATCTTTAAAAAAAAAGAAAGCAATAGAAAAGATTAGCTAAAATCTATTTTTGAAAAAGATAAAATTGATATAACGTTAGCTAGACTAAGAAAAAAAGCAAAAAGGGACACCTGGAGGTCTCAGATGATTAAGAGTCTAGTCTGCATTTGGCTCAGGTCATGATCTCAGGGTCCTGGGATTGAGCCCCAGGGCCCAGTCAGGCTCCCTGCTCAGTGGGCAATCTGGTTCTCCCTCTCCATCTGCCTTTCCCCCACCCCCACTTGTACTCTCACTCAAATGAATAAATTAAATATTAAAAAAGAAAAATAAATAAAATTATTCTAACAACACATTATTAAAAAAAAGAAAAGAAAAAAGAGTCAATCAGAAATGAAAGAGGAAACATTCTAACGGATATCATAGCATACAAAAGATCATAAGAGACTACTATGAACACTTGTATGCTAACAAATTGGATAATGTAGAAGTGGATAAATTCCTAAAAACATATGACCTATAAAAACTGAATTATGAAGAAATTAAAAATCTGGAGAGACCAATTGCTATACTAGTAAGGTGATTCAATCAGTCATCAAAAATGTCCAGTGAAGATCAAAAGCCAAGCACCAGATGGCTTTACTGTTGAATTTTATCAAATATTTAAAGAATGAATGCCAATTCTCAAACTCTTACAAAAAATTGAAGAGGAAGGAACAATCCCAAGCTCATTTCACAAGGTTAGCTTTACCCTTATGCCAAAACCAGAGAACACCACAAGAAAAACCTTGAATATAAATGCAAAAATTCTCAAGAAAATATTAGTATACTGAATTCAACAGGACATTAAAAGGATCATATACCATGATTAAGTGGAATTTATCCCTGTGATACAAGTATAGTTCAATATAGTCACATCAATAAATGTGATATATACCACATTAATAGAATGAAGAATAAAAATCATATGATATCTCAACAGGTGCAGAAAATCATTTGACAAAATACAACATCCTTTCATAAAAACACTCAACAAATTCAGGTATGAAAGGAATATTCCTCAAACAATAAAAGCCAAATATGATAAACCCACAGCCACCATCATACCTGACAGTGAAATGTGGAAAGTTTTCCTTCCAGTTCAGGATAGCACCAGGATGTCTACTCTCACCACTCCAATTCAACATAGTACTGGAATCTCTATCCAGGACAGTCATAGGAGAAAATAAGTATAAGGCATCCAAATCGGATGAAGTGGAATTTTCTCTGTTTAGATGATATGATCTTATATCGAGAAAATCTTGAGGACTCTACCTTAAAACTGTTAAGAGCTAATAAATAAAGTTTCAGGATACATAACATACAGAAATGAGTTGTGTTTTTAGGCACTAGCAACAAAATACCTGAAAAAAATTTTTTAAAATCTTATTCACAATAGCATCAGAAATAATAAAATGTATAGAAATAGGGGCCCCTGGGTGGCTCAATGGGTTGGGCCTCTGCCTTAGGCTCAGGTCATGGTCCCAGGGTCCTGGGATCAGGCCCTGCATTGGGCTCTCTGCTCAGCTGGGAGCCTGCTTCTCCCTCCCCCTCTGCCTGCCTCCCTGCCAACTTGTGATCTCTCTCTCTGTCAAATAAATAAATAAAATCCTTTTAAAAATAAAAAAAAGAAATAATAAAATATGTAGAAATAAATTTAACCAATGAGGTGAACAATCAGTGTGGTGAAAACTACAAAACTGATTAAAGTAATTGAAGAAGACACAAGAGATATCCCATGTTCATGGATCAGAAGAATTATTTATTTAATTTTTTGGGGGGGATCAGAAGAATTATTTTTGTTAAAATATTCATTCTACCCAAAGCCATCTATGGATTCAATGCTATCTCTGTCAAAATTCAACTGGCAATTTTCACAGAAGTAGAAAAACAATCCCCAAATTTGTATGGAGCCATAAAAGACCATGAATAGCCCAGGTAATTCTGAGTAAGCACAATGCTGAAGGCATCACACTGCCTAATTTCAAACTATACTATAAAGCTATAGTAAATAAGACTGGTTGGTACTGGCATAAAAATGGGCATATAGTCCAATGAAACAGAATTGAGAACCCAGGAATAAAACCTTGCATATACAGTCAGCTAATATTTGGCAAGGGAACCTAGAATATTCAGTAGGGAAAAGGTAGTTTCTTCATTAAATGGTGTTTGGAAAATTGGATATTCACATGGAAAAAAATGAAATCGGATCCATATCTGTACCACTCACAAAATTAACTCAAAATGGATTAAAGACTTAAACATAAGAACTAAAACACTAAGCACCTAGACTAAAACAGGAAAAACCTCTTTGACATTGGTCTTGGCAATGATTACTTGGGTATGGCACCAAAAGCAGAAAACAAAAGCAAAAATAAATATATGGTACTAAATAAGTAAAAGTTTCCTGTACAGCAAAAGAAACAGTCAAGAAGATGAAAAAGTAACCTGTGGAATGAGAAAAAAATTTTGCAAATCATATTTCAAAATAAGTTCATATTCAAAGTATATAAACTCATTCAATTCAGTAGTCAAAAAAAACCACCAATAAATCTAACTAAAAAATTGGCAGAATCAAGGAGACACTTTTCCAAAGAATAGATAAAATAGGTAGCAGGTACATGAAAAGATGCTCAATGTCACTAATCAGGGAAAGGCAAATTAAAACCACAGTGAGATTTTCCCTTACACCTGTTAGAATGGCTATTACCAAGAAGTCCAGAGTTAACAAGTCTTGGTGAGGATGCAGAGAAAACTAAAACCTTGTGCACTGTTGGTGAGAATGTAAATTTGTACAGCTACTATGGAAAACAATATGGAGGTTCCTTAAAAAATTAAAAATAAAACTTCCACAGGATCCAGCAGTCCACTTCTGGGTATATCAAAGGAAACAAAAACTGGTATCAATAAGATATCTGTACTTCCAGATTATTTTTTTAAATGCTCTATTTCTTTTTTTAATGCTGTATTTCTTTTCTGTTTCAAGTTTTTATTTTATTATTTATTTTATTTATTTTCTGTTTCAAGTTTTTATTTAAATCCTAAGTTAGTTAACATGTAGTGCAATATCAGTTTCAGGAGTAGAATTTAGTGATTCATTATTTATGTGTAGTATAACACCCAATGCCTTCCTTAATAGCTGTCACCTATTTAGCCCATTTCCCCACTCACCTCCCCTATAGCAATCCTGGGTTTGTTCTCTATACTTAAGAGTATATTTTATGGTTTGCCTCTCTCTCTCTTTTTTTCCTTCCCCTTTGTTCATCTGTTTGGTTTCTTAAATTCCACATATGTACATCTGTTTGGTTTCTTAAATTTCACATATGTACACTTCCATATTCTTGCAGCATTATTTATAATAGCCAAGATATGGAAACAACCTGAGTCAGTCAATGGATGAATGGATAAAGAAGAAGTGGTATATATACAATACAGTATCATTCATCCATGAGAAAGAAGGAAATCTTGCTATTTGTGACAACTTGGATTAACTGTGAGGGCATTATGCTAAGTGACATAAGCGAGAGAAAGAAAAATACTATAGAACATTAGTCGTATGTGGAATCTGAAATAGATGAATTCATAGAAACAGTATAGTGGTTGTTACCACAGAATGATGGGAAACATGCAGAGATGTTGGTCAAAGGGTAGCAACTTCCTGTTATGAGATAAATAAGTTCTAGGGATCTAATGTACAATATGGCGACTAAATATTGTATTATATGCTTGAAAGATGCTAAGTGAGTAGATTAGTAAATGTCTCACTGCAAAAAAAAAAAAGAAATGGTAATTATGTTACATGGTGGAGGTGTTAGCTAACCCTGATGCTAATCATTTTGCAATATATGTGTATCATGTCAACATGTTATACACCTGAAACAGTATTATAATCACTTATCTTAATAAAGCTGGAATTAAGTTTAAAAACTTAAAATTATACAAAAATAAAATCACATATCTTGAATTAATAGGTAGAAATTATATTTTATGTATATGTGTATGGCCTTTATTATTTTGAGGTATTTCTTCACTATACCCTGCCTTGTTAAGAATGTTTTATCAGAAATGGATATTATTATTTATCAGAAATGGAATTCTGTTAAATGCTTTTTATGCACTTCTTGGGATGATTATATGATTTTTATCCTTTCTTTTCTTTTTTTTTTAAAGATTTTTATTTATTTATTTGAGAGAGACAGAGAGAGCATGAGAGGGGAGAAGGTCAGAGGGAGATGCAGACTTCTTATGGAGCTGGGAGCCCGATGCAGGACTTGATCCCGGGACTCCGGAATCATGACCTGTGCTGAAGGCAGTTGCTTAGCCAACTGAGCCAACAAGGCGCTATATATTCTTTATTTTCTTAATGTGGTGTTTCTCATTGATTTTTGGGTGTTGAGTAAATTTTCACTTGATAATATTTGTGAATTTTCCAGTTTTCTTCTTGTAATTGATTCCTGGTATCATAACATTGTGGTCAGAAAAGATGGCTTGATATGAATTCAGTCTTCTTAAATTTATTAAGACTTGTATTGTGGCCTACCATTTGATTTAGGGAATGTTTCATATGTGCTTGAGAAGAATGTGCATTCTGTTTCTTTTGAATGGAATGTTTTGTATGTCCGTTAAGTCCATCTGGTTTATGTTTAAATCTTTAATCCTTTTTCAGTTGATTTTTTGTATATGGCGTAAAACAAAGGTACAATTTCATTGTTTTGCATGTAGATATCCAATTTTTTCCAACACCACTTATTGAAGGAGGCTGTCAGTTCCCCATGTTATATTTGTGGTGCCCTTGTCAGATATTACCTGACAGTATACGTGACGGTTTATTTCTGGGCTATTCTATTCCATTGGTTTATGCACATGTTTTTGTGCTAGTACTATAGTGTTTTGGTTACTGTAACTTTGCAAAGTGTTATGAAGTCAGGAAGCTTAATATCTTCTGTTTTGTTGTTCTTGCTCAAAAATGCTTTCACTATTCAGTGTTTTCTTGTGGCTCCAAATGGATTTTATAATTTTTTTCCTATCTCTGTAAAAAAATGCCGTTGGTGTTTTGATAGAGATTGCACTGGCTGTAATTTCTATGTATTTATAAATTTTCCCATTTTCTTTCTATTACTGATATATGGTTTTATTCCACTGTAATAGGGAATGATGTTTGGAATAATTTTCAACCTTCTTAAATTTATTAAGACTTGTTTTATGACTACATGTGATGTATCCTGAATAATGTTACATATTTGCTTAAGAAGAGTAAGTAATCTGCTGATGTTGGGTGGAATGCTCTGTATATCTGTGTTAGATTCATTTAGTCTATTTTGTTGTTCAGTTCTGCATTTTTTAATTGACTTTCTGTCTGGATGATCTATATCCATTAATGACATTGGGATGTTGAAGCCTCCTGTGATTATTGTATTGCTATTTTCCCCTTATAGATCTGTCAGTATTGGCTTTTTATATTTATGTGCTTTGATATTAGGTGCCTATATATTTATAATTGCTATATATTCTTGTTGTATTGCCCCTTTTATCATAATATGACATCCTTTGTCTATTGTGAACATTTGTGACTTAGAATCTATTTTGTTGATATAAGTATAGCCTCCCCTGCTTTGTTTTGTTACCACGTGCATGAAATGCACCTCACACTTTCTCCACCTCACACTTCTCCACCTCACACTTTCAGCCAATGTGTATATGTTCTTAATTCTGAAGTGAGTCTTTTATAGACAGCATTTATTTGGGTCTGGTTTTTGTTTTTGTTTTTTTCAGTCTATGTTTTTTCAGCCACTCTATGTCTTTTGGTTGGGAAGTTTAGTCCCTCTATATTTAAGGTAATTATTATTTTTTTATTATATTACTATTATTATCATTGAACACTACATCAAAAACTAATACTATATGCTGGCTAACTGAATATAACATTTAAAGCAATTATTAATAGGCAAGGACTTTTAATTTTGTTAATATTTTGTCTGTTTTGTAGTTATCTTTTTCCTTTCTTGTTTTCTTCATTGTAGTATGATGATTTTTTTGTACTGATATGCTGTGATTCTTTTCTCTTTGTTTGGTTTACCTACTATATGTTTTTCCTTTGTGGTTACCATGAGGCTTAAATCAAATAATTTATAGTTACAACAGTGACTTCTAACAACTTAACTTCAATTGCATATATAAACTTTACGATTTATTTCTCCACACACACTTTATGTAATTGATGTTAAATTTTGCTTCTTTCATACTGTATTTCCACTAGCAAATTTTTCTGGTTATGATTATTCTTAATACTTATATATTTCAACTATTTTACTGATGTTAAAATATACATGACACCATTACAGTATTGCAGTATTTTGTCTTTGTCTTTTCCAGTGAGATTTACGTCTTCATATGCCTTTTAAAATTAGTTTCAGAGGTAGAATTTAGTGATTTGTCAGTAGCATATAATACCCAGTGCTCCTTACATCAAGTGCCCTCCTTAATGTCCATCACCCAATTATCCCTCCCCACACACACATCCCTTCACCTTTAGCAACCCTTAGTTGTTTCCTAGAGTTCAGCATCTCTTATGGTTTGCCTCCCTCTCAATTTTCATCTAATTTTATTTTTCCTTCCCTTCCCCTATGTTCATCCATTTAGTTTTTTACATTCCACATATGAGTGACATCAGATGGTATTTGTCTTCCTCTGACTGACTTACTTTGCTTAGCATCATACTCTATGGTTCCATCCATGTCATTGCAAGTGACAAGATTTCATTCTTTTTGATTCCATTGTGTATATATACGCCACATCTTCTTTATCCATTCATCTGTTGATGGACATCTCAGCTCTTTCCATAGATTGGATATTGTGGACATTGCTGCTATAAACATTGGGGTGTCCATGCCCCTTTGAATCATTATGTTTGTATCATTTTGCTTTTTAAATTCATTTAATTAAAACGGTAAATGTCCCTTACCATTTCTTTTTTTCTTTTTTAAGATTTTATTTATTTGACAGAGATCACAAGCAGGCAGAGAGGCAGGCAGAGAGAGAGGAGGAAGCAGGCTCCCCAGCGAGCAGAGAGCCCGATGTGGGGCTCGATCCCAGGACCCTGGGATCATGACCTGAGCCAAAGGCAGAGGCTTTAACCCACTGAGCCACCCAGGCGCCCCTCCCTTACCATTTCTTATAAGACAGGTCTTCTGGTGACAGAATTTGTGTTATTTTTTGACACATTGCTTCTTCATAGATTCACACCCACCTGTTACTGCAGGTGTGTGTGTGTGTGTGTGTGTGTGTGTGTGTGTGTGTGTGTGTGTCTGTTTAAGACTATTTTTTTTAAGAGAAGTCTTAGGTTCACAGCAAAGTTGAGAAGCAACATATATTTCCCATATACTCTCTGGCCTTACATGCATAGCCACCTCCATTATCAACATCCCTCACCAGGGTAGAACATTTGTTATAACCTACATTGACATATCATTATCACCCGAAGTCCATAGTTTCTATGAGGGTTAGCTCTTGGTGTTGTACATTCTGTGGTTTAGGACAAATATATAATGACATGTATCCATTGTTATAGCATCCAATGGAGTACTCTCACTACCCTAAAAATCTGTATTCTACCTATTTATCTCTCTCCCATTGCCACAACTTGTGTTAATCACTGATATTTTTGCAGTCTCTATAGTTTTGCTTTTTCTAGAATGTCATATAATTGGAATTATATACAGAATATAGTCTTTTTATATTGGCTAAGTCTTTCACTTAGTAAAATGCACTTATAATTCCTATATGCCTGTTTCTGTCTTGATAGTTCATTCCTTTTTAGTACTGAATAATATTATATTATCTCAATTTGCTATAATTTATTTACCCATTCATCTATTGAAGGACATCTTGGTTTTTTCCCAAGTCTTGGCAATTGTGAATAAAGCTGTTATGAACACGCATTTGAAGGTTTTTGTGTGGATGTAAATTTGACTCCTTTGAGTAAATACCCAGGAGACCAATTTCTTGATTGTGTGTTAAAAGTATATTTAGTTTTATAAGAAACCACCAAAGTATGTGAACCATTTTGCATTTCCATTAGTAATGAATGAAATTTCCTGTCATTTTTCATCCTCACCTGCTTTTGATGTTGTCAGTGTTCAAGATTTTGTCCATTGTAATAAGTGTGTTATAGTATCATTGTTATTTTAATTTGCACTTCCCTGTTGACTTATGATGTGGAGCATTATTTCATGGACTTATTTTCTATCTGCCTATCTTTTTTGATGAGATTTCTATTAAGGTTTGGCCCACATTTTTAAATGTGGTTGTTTATTTTCCTATTGAGTTTAAAGTGTTTTTAAAAATATTTTGGACAATAGTCTTCTATCAGATTGCCTTTTGCAAATACTTTCTCCCATTCTGTGGCTTGTGTTCTCATTCTCTTGAAATCATCTTTCAACAGAACAATTTTTAATTTTAATGAAGTCCAGCTTATCAGTTATTTCTTTCATGGATCACAGCTTTGGTGTTGTATCTAGAAATTCATCACCAAACCCAGAATCTTCTAGACTTTCTACTATGTTAACTTCTAAGAGTTTGATAGTTTTACATTTTACATATAAATCTGTTACCCATTTTTAGTTAATTTTTGTGCAAGATACTCTATCTAGATTCATTTTGCATGTGGATGTGCATTTTTTCCAGCACCATTTGTTGAAAAGTCTGTGGTTCCATTTTATTTCTTTTGCCCCTTTCTCAAAGATCAGGGATTATATGATTATATTTATGTGCAACTCTTTCTGGACTATATTGTTCCATTGATTTAAAAAAATTTTTTTTCCATTGATTTTTTTATTGAATAAATTTGACATGTAACATTGCCTAAGTTTAAGGTGTACAATGTATTAGTTTCTTACATTTTTGTATTGTAATATGACGGCCAATATAGCAATATTTATCCCATAATTATAGTATAATATTATTGTCTATATTCAATACACTGTGCATTGGATTTCTATGGCTTATTTACTACTGACTGCAAGTTTGTACCCTTAAACATCTTTGTTCTTATCCACTCCCACCATCCCCTTGTGCCCATTTTACTCTATTTTTTACACATTTAGTTTTTTTAGGTTCCATACATAAGTAATATCACACAGTAATTGTCTTTGACTTGTCTCTTTTAGAATAATGTGCCCAGGGTTCATCAGTGTTGTTGCAAATAGAAGGTTATCCTTTCTCACAACTGAATAATATTCCATTGTGCGTACCACTTCTTTTCTATCTGTTCATCCATTGAGAGGTATTTGGGTTGGTTCTATATCTTAGCTATTGCAAATAATGCTGCAATAATCATAGGATTGTGTATATGCAGTCAAAATCCTGTTTTCATTTCCATTGGCTATGTACCCAGCCTCTTGTTGGATTGATTCCTTTATCATAACATAATGCCCTTCTTTGTATCTTGTTACAGTCTTTTTTCAAAAGTCTATTTTGTTTAATATAAGTATTGCTACACTGTTGTTGTTGTTTTTTCACTTCCATTGAAATGCAATAGATTTGTCAATGTTAATTTTCTATCCTGGGACTTTACTGAATTCATTTATCATTTCTACCATTTTTTTGATAGAATCTTCAGGGTTTTCTATATGTACTATCATGTCATCTGCAAAGAGTGAAAGTTTTATTTCTTCTTTAACAATTGGATGCTTTTATTTCTTTTTTGTTATCTGATTGCTGTGGCTGGGACTTCAGTACTATCTTGAATAGTACTGGAATAGTACTGAATAGGCAAGAGTGGACATCCTGATCTTAAAGGAAAAACTCAGTTTTTCCCCATTGAGGATAATGTTACCTTTTCATGTATGGCCTTTATTATGTTGAGGTATATTCCCTCTATCCCTACTTTGTGAGGGTTTTTATCATAAATGGATGTTGTACTTTGTTAAATGCTTTTTCTACATCGAATGAAATGATCATATAGTATTTATCCTTTCTCTTTTTGATGTTATGTATCACGTTTATTGATTTGTGAATATTGAGCCATCCTTGCATCCTAGGAATAAATCCCACTTGATTGTGGTAAATGGTTTTTTAAATGTATTGTTGGATCAAATTTGCTAGTATTTGTTGAGGATTTTTGCATCTATTTTCATCAGGGATACTGGCCTGTAGTTCTCTTTTTTAGTGATATCTTTGTCTGGTTTTGGTATGAGGGTAATGCTGGCCTTATAGAATTAATTTGTAAGCTTTCCTTCCTCTCCCATTATTTGGGGTAGCTTGAGAATAGGTATTAACTCTTCTTTAAATGTTTGGTAGAATTCACCTGTGAAACCATCTGGTCCTAGACCTTCTGTTTGTTTGGAGATTTTTGATTACTGATTCAATTTATTTGCTAGTAATCAGTCTATTCAGATTTTCTATTTAGTCCTGATTCAGTTTTGAGAGGTTCCCCTCCCTTTCTCTTCCCTCCTTCTTTTCCTTTCTCTTTTCTTTCTTTCTTTCTTTCTTTCCTTCCTTCCCTTCCTCCCTCCCACCTACCCTCTCTCCCTCCTTCCTTCTTTCCTCTTTCTCTTTCTCCTGCTTCCTTCCTTCCTTCCTTCCTTCCTTCCTTCCTTCCTTCCTTCCTT